>JABFEX010001818.1:0-15408 GCA_013623515.1 Fusarium illudens
TAACTGCGCCGATAGATAGATAATGGCATTTGCGGACTGTTGAAGAGGTGATAATAAAATGCTATAGTAATCTCTAAGACGAAAAGTGAATTCTAACTTAATTATAAACTCTACCTATAACCAACCACCCCTGACTCGAGTTTCATCCCATGAAGTGTCTTTACAATCTGGCGGAGCACTCCATTCTGGAACCATCTAACTACCTTATTATTCGAAAAACGACCAGGCAAAGTCCACGCGGACGGGGAAATGATCCGACAAGCCCTTGTTCTCGACCGAGAAGATCTCTGCCTCGTAGTCGAACGCAATCGCTTCCAAGTTGACAGACTTGCCAGAGCGATAACTATAAACATTATTAGCCTTTACTCAACGAAAACGAGCTTCTCGACTAAAAGACTTACAAGACCTTGTCCACGAGCTCGCATGTGTTATTCTCGGGTGGAGTCGCGCAAGTGTTGTCAACCTCGCTGGGCTCGGGAATCGTTCCGTTGTTGTGGATCTCGACCCAGACATCGATGAAGCCAGCATCCGTCAGCTTGTTGATGCTGCGCCTGGAGTAGGTCCAACGATCGTTGAAGTCGCCGGCGATGATGACGGCCCGGTCATTGGAGTTCTTCTCGATGTGTCGGAGTATCTGGTCGATTCCCCTGGAGCGAGCTTTGGTGTCTAGTTTTTGAACACTATAGAATTGTTAGCGATTATCGAAGAGTATTTTTCGTCAAATACCCGGCGTCGGCGTGGAGGTTGTACAGATCAACCTCGATGCCCTCAATCTCGGCGACCATGTGAGTGAAACCCTTGGGGGTAAGACAGTCCCCCCCGTTGAGCGAGCACTCTTTCCACCTGTAGCGGTCAAATCCAGTGGCGTTGAAGTTCAAAAACGAGTTGAGGCCGTCACCCCAAACGGCAGGCCCAGAAGACATGGTGACGTAGTCGTGGTTGTCCGCGGTCATGATGAGGTAGTGCATATGAAAGTCCTCCTGAAGGTGGACAATGTCGTATCCCTGTTTGGCCATGACCTTGCCGATTGTAGCCGCATTCGTCCTCTTGTCACCGTGAATCTGGTTGCGGTTGATCTCTGGGGGAAGGCCGGCCACGTTGTAGGTGACGAGGTTGAATATCTGCTTGCTGAATGTTGGCTTGGCTGCTGGCTTGACCTCTTTGCAGCTGCAGTTGCAGGGTGCGGGCCTGCTGATGATCCCGGGTGCTGGCATGCCCAGGCAAAGGGCAGAGGCCAGCAGAGTAAATATGAGAAAACCAAAGAACATGGTGATGATGATGGTAGTGGTGGTGGTGATGGTGCTGGTGGTGGTGATGGTGATGGTGCTAGTGCTGGTGATGGTGTTGGTGATGGTGATGGTGCTGGTGCGGTTGATGTTGAAGAAGAGGAAGGAAAGACAGAGGATTATATAGGCCTGGACCGCGGTTTAACTTTGAAATTCCCATCAAGATTCCCATCAAGATTCCCATCAAGATCCCCATCAAGATTCCCATCAAGATTCCCATCAAGATTCCCATCAAGATCCCCATCAAGATTCCCATCAAGATTCCCATCAAGATTCTCATCAAGATTCCCATCAGAAATGTCTGAGTTTAGGCAGGTACGCATAATTACACTTTCGCTGAGCCTCATTGCTCCTCAGTGGCTCACCTCTGCTTTCTAGATGCATCATGTATGAGAAAACCATATCAACAAGTATTGTCGTTGCCTCAAGCAGGCAGCTATCTATCGGCTCAGTTATCCCATCAAGGGCCAGGCTTCAACTATATCAAAAAACATAATAAAGCAGGCAGCTATGCCCCCAAAAACCTTGTTCCAGAGTTTTGACTTTACTATTGCAGATAGGAAGGATAAAATGTTCGAGCAACCAGGCAGCTTTTTTTACGTACGACGGAACCTGAGTTGAAATGATAGCTAACAAAAAAGGAGGCTCGCAATTGAAGGCACACCATGATAGCCCCAACAAACCTTTGTAGAAATTCTGTCTTTTTCATCACTTAGACAAGTAGGAGAGATAAAAGTCAAAACAGGTTGAGGAACCAAGAGCGTGCCCCAAGGTCTGAGGCCACTGCTTCTAGAGTTCACTAGAACTTCTGTATCCATCCAAGAACATCTGCCGCGTAAAAGACCCGGGACCATCTGAATACGAACATGTTAACCCCCAATGGGAAGCACGCAGAGAGAGGCAGCCATGGGCACTCAAGGCGACCCGATTGCCAAATACAGTAACCATGTCCTTGACCGAGGCATGGATCAAGACTACGCCGTCGATTTATCCGGTTCCAGTTCATGACTAGCACTTGTCGAATGAATTTATCTCGAATCCGCACGTGGTTCCATAATATCAGATCTCCTCTTTTATCCCTACCAACCGACCAACTTGGCAGAGTTTCCCGGACGAGTTAACAAACGTTCCTCAGGGTTATCCAGCGCTTGGCGTCGGTGAACGGGGTCTGAAGAGGGCATTTCATTTCCGCTCCTTGTTAGTAGAGTGTTATATATATCATGGCAGATATTGTCTTGTTTGCAGCGAAGAAGAAGAAAAAGCCGTACCTCTGTGACTCGCCATACTGCACCTTGCCGATTGATGTGCGTCTTTTGAAAGATATCATCATGAAACTACACAGCCTGGGTGTGGTTGCCTTGACCTCGAGCAGCGTGGCTCAGTTCATCGATGTTGGAACCTTGCTTGATCCAGTCCAGCCTGTGCTATTCCCTGATGCTGAGAAAGCAAAGAACCCTCTTGCCCATCTTGGTGCAAACGGGCCATGGCACGCAGGTGAGTATTATCTGATCACCAGCGGTGTAAGAACTATTGTGACTTTAGCTAGGCCCTGACGTTGCTGGTATCTCTTCCGAGATCCCTGATGGCTGCGTCGTCGACCAAGCTGCCTACGTGTCTCGGCATGGATCTCGATATCCTGACTCGGGCGCTCACAGCTCATGGGTTGAAATGGCTCGTCGTGTAGGTAGCCCCAGAGCCGGTATAGGCTAGGAACACGCTAACAGCTGTCAGTTTAAAGAGAGTAAATATACTGCTACTGGACCGCTGGCTTTCTTCCACACCTGGGATACTCCTCTCAGCGATCCCGACATGCAGATCAGCCAGCTCAGCAAGACTGGTTACAAGGAGCTGTTTGATATGGGATACACTCTGCGCATCAGGTATGTATCTAACTTGTGCCCTCTCAATCTCATTCTAACAGGTGTAGATATCCCGACCTCTACCGAGAGGGCGAGAACCATTACGTCTGGGCCAACAACTACACGCGCGTCCTCCAAACCGCCAAGCTCTTTCTTCACGGCTTTCTAGGAACAAATTCATCGCTGGGAACAGTCGTTTCCGTCACTGGCAAAGGCATGCCAGCTCATCTTGGCGACACACTTGCCCCATCAGATATGTGTCCAGCGTTTAAAGACGATAGTGATAAGCAGCAGGCCGCATGGCGATCGACCTGGCTACCGTCCTTCAAAAAGCGACTTTCCCAGTATATTGATGGAGATCTTGAACTGGATGACGCTCATTGGAATGACTTTCCTTATATCTGCGGGTTTGAGTCACAGATTACCGGCCGCCTGTCACCATTCTGCAACACCTTCACCCAGAAAGAGCTTGAGCAGTACGAGTATCAACAGGACTTGAGATACTATTACGGCGTGGGACCTGGAGCTAAAGTGGCATCCAAGATGATGGTTCCCTTCCTCAATTCCCTGGTGCAGAGATTCGTCGATGGTCCTGATGCCGAGGGCGTCGATTTCGAGGGTCGCCCTTTCAAACTCCCCAAGATACTCATGAGCTTCCTCAACGACGGGCAGTTGAACGAGCTTGCGGTTGCCACAGGCGTCTTTGACAAACAAAAGCCCCTTTCCCTCGACCGAATTCCTAAGGATCGACTCTGGCGCAGTTCACGCATCTCACCGATGCGAGGAACGATTGCTTTTGAGCGCCTCAGCTGCCAAGCCAAGGGGAGCCCTCGGAAGCCGGGCAAGAAAGAAACCTTCATTCGAATCCGTCTCAACGATGCTGTTTATCCGATGCCCTCTTGTCAGGACGGCCCGGGAAAGTCTTGCTCCGTGAGCAAATATGCTCGATACTTGCAGAAGCGGCTCAAGAAGGACGGAAACTTTGGAAAGATTTGCAACGCGACTGATGCTGCTACACCAACCAAGATTCTTGGGGCGAGCTTCTTCACTGACTTGGCTCAGCCGCACTTGCAGCCGGTGAAGCCTTAGATGGGGTGGACAGTTGGGGACCACTGGGTGTTGATGACACAATCGTAACGAGGCTAGTTTGTTTGATTCGGTTGATACATTAAAACAAGATGCATGAAAGTTGCAAAGCTTTATCAAGATTAGAAGCCACCATGTATGGCACTGCCATTCACACATGCCGTCCAGAACGTTATCCAAACTATTCCTACTCAGACCCAGGCTCGGCATCATCCTTGTTAGTGCTAGAGGTCGGCTGGCCCGCCTTCTTTGCCTGCTTCTTCTCCCATCTAAAGCCAAAGTAGATTGCAAAATAAAGGAAGACGGCAAATATGGCAAATCCCATGTAGAGTTTGGCTCCGATACGCCAATTTGGTGCTTCGGACGCAGGGTATGCCGCGAGCGGGATAAAGGCACTGAGAAGGTAGGCAAACAGAGTTCCTGATGCAAAGAGAACTGTTCGCACTTGTGGTTCGTGTGGCAAGTTCTCCGAGGCCCAAGAGCACAGAAGCATCATTGATACACTGGGTCAGATTAGTAAGGGAGTTTAGTGAAGTGCATCTTAAACTAGAAAGCTGTACTTACGCTCCCGTGTAGTTCATATACCAGCCAGCCATGTAAAAGCTCTCGTTCTGGGGACGAACGATGAGGATTGCCAGGGACGTGATGTTGACAGTCTGCTAACGTTAGAGGAGATCCGTGTTAAGAATCACTTGGAGGCACTCACCGAATGTACAAGTAAGAACGGGAGACGTGTTCCAAAGTAATCGCTTGCACTGCTGTAGATAACCTCAGCTGCCAGCTGGGCTGCTTGTCCAATGATGGGCAGATAGTTGAGCATGGCGACAGTGCTTAAAGCAGTCAGTTTCAAGTCCACGATACTGGGAGGTTTACCAACTATTTCTTCGTTCCATCAGGATTGGTGAGAGACTTGAGCCAAAGGTTGTAGTAGTTTGCCGGTGCAAAGTTGCCGCCGAAGGGCCATGCAACTGAATATTGTTAGCGACGAACCAGATGATGGCCAAGATGCACTTACTTCCAATAGCCCACAGTTGCCAAAACGTGAAGCATCGCAGGAAGGTCTTTGGGGTGATGCCGATTTGAGGCTTTCGCTGGACTCGACGAGCACGCGCAAGAGCGATTTCTGACAGAGTGTTAGAAGATAGCATGTCGACTTAACCAGTAAAGAAACTGACCAATGTGACGGGGCTTGAGATAGAACTTGGCAAGAGGATTTGGGCTTTCGGGCTGGAAATTGTTAGCATCTATCCCAGTAAAGGTTTCACGACACTTACATATCCCGGGAGCAGGAGAAATGCGAAAAGAGCGACGGCAATAGTACAAACGCCCTATTAACCTGATTAGTCCATTCCATGGTGTTAATGAGTATGCTATCTCACATTGATGATAAAGGCCCAGCGCCATCCTGCGCGGCCTAGTACGCCCTCCATGTTGGTTGACAAGCCTCCCTGCATGGCGCCAGAGATCATGGCACCGGCGGGTTGAGCGATGTTGTACAGACTCATTCGTAGGGCCACCTCGTGTGGGAGGTACCATTGACTAGAAACTAATCAGTCATGCTCTGTTGAAGGTGAGTCTCTTGTGAATACCTGATCATGGTGAAATAGGCGGGCCATGTAGTTCCCTCGAAAAAGCCAATAAGGAAACGAAGACCGTAGACCTGGTACCTAGTCAGTAATCGCCAGCAACAGTCGATTGACGGACTAGCAAACCTGATTATGGTTGGTGACTACAGATAAACAGCACGTCAACATTCCCCAAATAACCTGATCATGTGTCAGAACAGCTACGGAGAGTGACCTGACTCTCGTACCTCGCAGGCAGGCAGCCATTTCGAAGGACCAATATGAGAGATGATAATGCATGACGGCCAAAGCATTATGATGTAACCGATACTGATCTCAGTTAGTGACAGAGCTTGATGAGATCTCACTCGTGAACTTACTTGAAGTAAGTGGTGAAAAAGTTCAGCTCGTTGCCAAAGAGGGAAAGATCCTCCTTCATACCAGATACATATGCATTGCTCTATGATTCGTTAGCCTTCGCTGGTCCTCCCAAGCACAATGTTACCGACAATATTGGTTTGGTCGATGTATTTGAACATGTACCCCAGAAACCCAATCACCAAGAACCCAAGATCAAGTCTCCAAACAAACGCCCTCTCTTCCTTGGGGTCGATATCATCGTTGATCTGGGCTACCGTCTCGATAGCAGTTTTCGTGTCAGGCTCGTAGCCCTTTGGAGGTGAAGCATCGTGCGCCTGGATGATATCGGTAGCCATCTTGCAAGAGAAATACAGCTGATCTCCCTAAGCTGATACAAAAGCCAATGAACCGAGAAAGATGCAGCCACGACTTCAATAAAAAGGAAAACTCAAGCACGGTCGGGTTTAATCGGGGTTTATCGACCCCGAGATATGATTGCATTAGCTCCAGGACTGAGTACGTGCTCACGAAACATGGGTCAGCAAGGGGACAACTCGAGCGAGTAGTTCAAGCACGCTATAGGAAGCCTGTATCCGTTGAAGCAAGGGTACTAGATCGAGTATCCTGCATGCTGGCGTCGGGGCTGTCCCGACTTGGGCAGCTTTCTCCCTTTTCAACTAGGATGGGTGGGGGTGGTTGATGACGATACAGGGCTGCTATCTCAGCTATTCCCGCATGTAAATTCCGTCACTATCATGGCTACTGTTTAACACTGCATCTCCTTGGCTTCCCAAGTCACTGGGAGACGGCTACTGGATGTGGGTGCTGGCACTTTGTGATTTGGCTTGATACTATGACCCCTCATCCAATTTACCTGTCAAATGACCGTGGCGGTCTCATATGAGCTGGTTTTAAAGACCTGACATCGGTGCAGTTTCAAGGGCAGAGAACCAGCGGAGAAACAGAGTTATTCAGTGTTTAATTCGAGGCCACCTGCAACATGGCAGGTCGTTTAAAACTTCAGACGCAGAAACTCATCCAAGGGTATAAGAGTCTTAATCTTTCCTTGCCGAAACAGATCCCTCCTCTTCTTGTAGGCTTTGTGTATAGCAAGCCATTCTTCGGTGTGCCCCTCCATCGGCTCAATATCTGGGCTTGTTGCACCTTCGTTGACAAAGTCCACAAGACCTTTGATGTAGGCAAGCTCAGCTCCCTCCTCTGCCAGACTGTGAAAGTTGCGACCTCTTCCTCTGAGGCTGATTCTCTTGGTGTAGGCATCTCGGAGAGCCTGCCGACTGGGTAGACGAGTCTTGCCTGTGAGAACGCGTGCAACTGCTTGCGCTTGAAAGTCAAACACAGAAAAGGTGGACACGTAGTAAGGAATGCCGATGAAGCTCAGTGACGGATCTTCGATATAGAAGATGTCTTTGTGCAAGTTGTGCACCATGTTCGCTTCCGATGTAACCAAAACTTCTGGGGTAGCGTCGTCGGGATGTAGATTGTCGTTGTGGTATTGGGGGAGGAATGGGAACGAAGTGAGATAGCCTGTTGCGACAATGACGTAGTGAATGTCCTTCAGGGTTTGTCCATCTGTCAAGACAATCTGACCAGGGACAGATGTCCCTTCCCCGAGGCTTCCTTCGGGAATGACGCCGGAATCGAGTGTAAACGCCGACACCTCGCCAACCCTCGTGACGATCTGGGGCAGAACCTCGGTGAGATGATCAAACCTGCCTCCTCGAGTACTTTGATAGACGCCCGCAGTCACTTCGCTCAGCTCCCTACAAACATCCAGTGACGAGGTACCACCTCCAATAACCAAGACGTTCTTGTCTCGAAAGCGGTTTGGGCTGCGATACTCCTTCGTATGACTGATTCTGTCCCCGAAAAACTCTTTCCACTGACGCAGTCCTGGGATATCAGGGACGCGAGGAAGATTGTAGTGTCCGGAACAGATGACGATGGCATCAAAATCCCAAGTCCTCTCAACGATCCGCGGCGTACCGTCCTTTGCCAGCAGAGTGATGGTTCGAACGATCCATGTCTTCCCGTCTGCTGACTTGGTGGCCTGCTCGACCCGTGTGTTGTAAAGGGTGACCTCGTCAAGATTGTTTTCGGTGCTGAGATCTTGAAGATACTTTGCAATCTCCCAGTGGCTCACATTCTCGGGAGTTCCAGCAGGCCAAGGCTTAAGGTTGCTGTACAACAGGCTGGTCGGAACATTGTTCTTTAGGCCAGAGTATGCCGGTCCAGGAGGAGCAAAGGCAACTTCGAGGGCATCGTCCTCAGAGGTGTTCAATGGATGGCTGTCCTTGGTGGGTTGCTGTGGGAGGAACTGGCCAGGGACGGACGTCGCGTAATCCCCGAGCGATGCTGGCTTGCTGGGATATACCACGCTGCTGGAGTCGGTCCTCGGATCAAAGTTCCACACGCCAGATGAGACTCCAGATCGCTCAAACACCACCACGTTGGCCCCCTGTCTGAGTAGATGAGCCCCGGCGCAGATACCGCTCACTCCAGAGCCAATGACAGCCACGCGGGTGCCTTGGCCAAAGGTCGGTACTTCAGCTGAAGAAGACTTCGTGTCATTTTGCGGTATAGAGCCCATTGCAGGGGGCGAAATCGTGGGATGGTGCAAGAAGGGGGAGAGTGTTGTTAGCTATACGGATGATGCGCAGGGAGCCATGGTCAGATAAGAATGTCTCCTCTAAGCATGCGGGCTGGCTCTCGAAACTTCCCGATCATGCTTCAGGTGCCCTTGGAGGACAGAATTAGCTGCATATCTGTCAGTAACCCCATGTTGGCTGGGATAGCATCTAAGCGGGGGACTTCCGACGTAGCAATAAGCCCCGTTGAGCTCGTCATCTCCAGGTTTACAGACTCTTCTCCACCTCTGGTCGATAAAATCATCTCCTCGCCTAATCAGTTGGTATCAAGGCTCGATATCCCAGCACGCCTAAGGTAGCATCTATCACGCAATGGACTCGGTGCCATGTACCCGATACAACGTTAAGCTTGGAGATAAAGTCCCGCAGCGTATGTGCTTTCTTTTGACCAGAGAGGATGCCTAATGTTGCTGTAAACGGACGAAGGATGCAGATCGGCAAGCATGCCCATTAGTAATGCTCGCAATGGTATCAAATCATGCTCGAGTGTGCGAGTACCTATATGCCAGTTGCGCGATCAGGGGCCACTATTCCATCAACGTCTACACCATAGCCGAGGACTGGTATGGTGCGCTTAGGACGGAAATAAGCCGTATATGCCGACCCCAGGATTTAGCCCCTTTACGAGATCTTGTTCCGGCTAAAGCTGTCGGAGTATTGCGACTGCATTGTCGGCATGTTTAGACGCCGAGGACGAGAATCGTTGGTGTTGTCGCCGCTGTGCGCGATTTCGGAGGGCATGGGGCTTGAAATTGCACGTACACTCTCGTGTTACTTATTGTGACTCCGGAATCGCCACTGACAACCGAGTGCTTGGTCAGAGAGGAGCTTTCTACGGTTGCTGCACCCTCATCTTGCATCCTAGACTCCAGCACTCTCCAACCATGGGTGAAGAATCCCCAAACTCCAACTCAAGTGCTCCCTCAAGCTCTAGTGCGTCCCCAAAACTGGAGATTGCAATTGCTGGGGGTGGCATTGCCGGATTCATCACCGCTATTGCCCTGCTCAAACATCCCGGAGTCAACGTTCAGGTCTACGAACGTGCACCGGAACTCACCGAGATTGGTGCAAGTATCGGACTTGGACCCAACGGTCTAAGCTCTCTGGACAAGCTTGGGGTCGAAAATGCTCTGACTGGCGATATCCTGTATCGACAAAAGTCAGGGTGGCCAATGATATATCGGCATTGGAAAACCGGAGAGGTCATCGATCACGACGAGCATCACGATGTCAAGGACAAGAGACACTTCACTACACGCTACCACAGAGCTCATCTTCACAAGGCTCTTTACGAAAACCTTCCGAGCGAGATTGTGCATTTTGGAAAGAAGTTGACTGACATCAAGGCGGATTTGAACGAAGGTTGGTGATATACGGTCTAGCACGCGATGCAGATAAAGACTAACGGGAGTGAAGGCGTAACTCTATCATTTGAGGATGGTACGACTGCCAAAGCCGATATCTGCATAGGTTCAGACGGTGTACACTCTGTAGGTGGCTGATCAGCCTACGAATTGGTCGATGTGCTGATAGCTGCAGCGCGTGCGCAAGACCTTTGTACCCTCACATAGTCTTCGGTGGACAGGATGGGTTGCACTACGGGCCGTTTACGATATCTCTCTGCTTGAAGGTGTCAAATTTCCAGAAGATGCTGCCCACTGGGTGAGTTCTACGGGCCTAGAGCTAATAGACTGTTGGCTCATTTGTTGTGTATAGATTGGCCACGGACGACACCTTTTCCAATCCCCGCTAGGTTAGACTCACCCCATGACTACTTTCCCGGCTCATTCACCTGCTAATGTCTTTCTAGGCAAGGGTCTTTTTACTGTTGTAGGAGGATATCACGCCGACCCCAGTGACCCCAACGCTCCGGGACAAAATGTTAAATGGGATGATGTGGGCGAGGTTGAAAGGTTCAGGGAGTTGTACAAGGTGAGCTGCACATTCTTAAGCATGAAACAGTAGATTAACCTCGGGCTTTGATAGGACTGGCACCCGGCCATTCGTGCCTTTACGCAAGCTGCCCCATACATCAGGCAGTTTCCCAATTATACTGGCGACCCCCTCGAAACATGGTCGTTCGAGAACCGAGTTGTCCTTGTTGGCGATGCTGCACATGGCCACGGGGGTGCCTTTGCTGCCGGAGGATCTCTCGCCATCAACGACGCCCACGCTCTGTCCCTTGCCCTCTTCCACGTCTGGCCACCTTCATCGACCAAGAAGCCCTCACTCCCCGAGATAGGAAAGATCTTTGAGCTTTACGAGGCAACAAGAAAGCCACAAGTGAACAAGCTTCTTGGCGTTGTTCACAAGGCTGTTGCGGGCAAAAAGCTCAAGCTGGAGGAGGGGAAGCTCGAGACAGACGAGCAGCTTCGCCAGAGAGTTCTGGACCGGATGGATCCGTACTGGATCGCCGAGCATGATGTCGTGGCGGCATTTGAAGAAGTCATCGCTGAGAGGAAAAGCGCTGAAGTAGCATCGTAATAGGAGATACGATTCAGCCGACACGACAGAGCACAAGTTATTATTATAGCCTCGAGGAGGCTTTATGTCTTGCGATAGCACGTGAATTAAGCATCCGTCTGCTTCTAGTGGTTTCACTGCGCCAATGTCCATTACAGAGGCGATTTAACGGCTATAGGATTGCTTCTGTCCATCCATCCATATTAATCAAACAGATCATCTCCCGTAGTTCGATCCTCCGGGGAGTGTCTCCGCGGCTCTGCGCGGTGCTTCCTTAGATATTCGGCTGCGCTACTGGCTCGGGGGTAAAGCTCGCCCTCTTCCTCACTCATAGATGACCACGCCCCGAAGCGCTTAGCCGTTTCGCCTTTAGTAACTTGCTGGTAATCGGGGGGAGGCTGTTCTTCGTGGTTAATGGATGAATGGTTCATGCCCAAACGCAAAGCTGAACCAGGTGCAGCTGGCTGATCCGTTCCTCCAACCTTGGAGCGGCTCTCCTGCGACAGTTCTTTGGATCTTCTTCTTATGAAGCCCTGGACTGAAATCCTGTAGGACCAGAGCCTGGACGCGACAAATACTAAGGAAAGGCGGGATGCCTGGCAGATTCATTCAGCCAATCCCTAAACCCGACAGGGTCTTGTATGACTTCTGGGATGTCGATAGACTCCGGTTCCCGGCTTCGACCTCTGCGAAATGTCTCCCAGTTGGTAGGGGCGATGCCTGAGAGGGCTGGGTGTCGCCATCTTCTTCCCTCGAAGCCGACCGCCACCGAAGGCCGGTTGGATAATCGGAAAAGGAGTGGGCATCAGGACTTTCGGCAGCAGCTCGGAAGAGCGACTCTGAGGCGTCTAGGTATGTCTCGCTCTCCATCCACGGTCGATTGTGTGCCGCTTGCGTCGAATGTAAATCTTGGAGCTCAAAGGGAACATGGTAGGAGGTGATACTAGGGAGGCTGTCGACTTGGTCATAGCTCTCTCTGGAAACGTTTGAGGCTGTTGGCGCCTTGGAGATCTGATTGGGAGACTCGACAGGAGAGAAGTTCAGGGGACCGGAGTTTTTGGATGCCTCACTGTATGCCACCTGCGGCCGCGAAGACTTGGCTATCGACTCGGCGTCAAAGTATTCGTCGTCTGGGACGTAGCCCGTGTCGTCTATGGCTTCAAGAATGTCCATCTGATGGTCTTCGGCTTCTACCGCGGAGAGCTGGAGTTCCATGGCAGTGTCGCCCTCTGCCTCGTTTACCCACTCCACCAACCTGTGTGCAAGGTCTTTATCCTCGGGCAGACTGAAGGTTCCGATGGGTTTGGCAAGGTCGTGCGTGAAAGGCTTTGTCCAGGGGAGGGCTCGTAGCGAGAAGTCGTAAATGTGTCTCAAGACATGATCGATGATCTCTGGAGAGTCCTCTCTCCCGTATGAGGAACACAGCGGGCAAGAAGCGATTCCCGTAGACCTTATTTCGGACCATGGAAGCAGGATTTCCAAAGTGAGCTCCTTCACGTCGTCTTGATGCTCAGTTTTGAAATGGTGCACGATTGCCTCCTCGCTCTCGACAACCAGGTCAGTCTCCTCACACATGGGGCAGCGCCATCGAGCCCCATGGTCAGTTTCGACGTGGGCTTCCCATTCCTTCCGGGTGCCGAACAGCGCGGTTTGTGGCGTTGGACAGTCTTCGATGATGCAGGTGTATGGCAACAAGTCCTCGACAATGTGTTGCCTAAGCTCAGTTAGTTGATAGAAGAAGCTGAGAGGAGAGGGTCTTCAGACCTCCACTTGCTAGGGTGCATCATCTCTTCAACGAGAATCGACTGGCAACAGCACGGACACTTGCCGATCCGCCGGCCTTCTGGATTCGGGGGCGGCCTGGGGAACTCGGCGTCTGCAGCTAGGGCTGTGAGCTGTGTTCTCGCAGCTCCGGGCACATATCTCCTTTTGTCTCCGTACTGTAGGGTTCCCTCAGCTGTTGAAGCCGCCGTGAGACCGCCTCTTGTAGGTGGTGCTCGCTGATGAGTCCCTTGCCTCGACCCGGTTCCTGGGGGCTTCTTCGGTTGAAACCAACCCTCCTCGCCCCCATTCTTCGATGATGCATCGTCCTGGGAAAGAGTGTCGTTTCTTCTTTGTTGTGATGCCCCTTTTGCTTTATGGAAGCGTTTCTGAGCAATCACGAACCGATGCCGTCTCTTGAGGTTGGCTTCTATCAGCCGCTTCTGAACGATGGTCAGGGTCAAAGGCTTGAGCTCGCTCTGAAGGCCCGACTTGCTCGGTCGAAGGAGGATAACGCATTCGAGGTGTCGCCTCAACTCTTCGTAGTCCCGCGGGTCAAACCAAGTATCTTCTCTCCGACGCCGTGATGCCTTTCCAGTACGTCTGATTGCCACACCAATCAAGGCCAGGTTCTCGATGGTTGAGTCAATGCGTTCAACGGCGTCATCGGTAGGTTGGCCTTCTGCTAGTAAAGTTGAATAGTCCTCCACAAAGTCGGCCAACATGATCAGGATCGTCTTTACCAGCAAAAGATCCTGATCCCTGCTTTGAAATCGGGAATCTAGTGAGGCAGTTCCTTTAGATATTGCTCCGACGCCATCAGCCCAGAGGCGGAGGTCGGCTAATCTCGTTTCCATGGCGGAGCTGTCTCCATTCTGGGATGAAGCGGCACAACCCTCGAACAGGGAAAGGCACTTCTGCGTGAGTTCAAGGACTGAGGCCGCCGCTCGGTCGTCCAAGTCTGGGGACGATGCTCGACTTGACATGCTGGATCAGGGCGCAATGGGTGACTCTGCTTCCAGTTTGTCACCTGTATAAAGCTCAGCAAGATATGTAGGATCCAAGTTTGGGTTGAAACCAGCCTCATCGGACCCCGCGCTTATTCAAACACTCTTACTCGTCCTCGGCTCCATCAGGCGGGGCACACTCTTCAGCTCCCTCCCACGTGAGCACCTCCCTCAGTTTCCTTCATCAAGCCCCTCAGCTCCTTGACCTTAATTAAACCCCATCACGCTTGCTGCTCTTCGAAATGGTTGATGACGATGCTGTATATATGCTGGCGTCATGGGCCAAGCAGTTTAGCCGCATCCTGCTCGACATCTGCCGCAGCGAACGGAAACGGTGGTCCAGAAGTGTCCTCTGCCAGGCTAGTCAGATTGTCACGAGGCTGCAGATAGTCTGTCCCTACATCGAATCACTACCGCGGTACTGGATTGAGCCGGATCTGGACCAACTCTGTCGTCACATGCTCAAAGACCTGGCAATGATTTGCACGGTATGTCTCATCCTCGCTCAAAGAGCATCATTTCTCACCATAACCAGTGGCCAGAGAAGATTCAAGTCTCACGGGGCCTTGTTCTCTCTCATTGTCTCGATGTATTAGCCCAGAAAGGTCAATCTAGCATGAAGCACTCCATCTTGGAATACTTTTCCCATCCAGGCAACAAGGAAGACATAGACAAATTCAGCGAAGACTGTTGTAGGCTACACCAGAGCCTCGCCCCGACCGGTGCTGAAGACGCCCAAGGACCTCCCCCGAATCTGCACAACGTTTCTCAGCAGGACCATTCCGAGCATAACCGGGAACTTTTCGAAGTTCTCCAGAAGCACTGCCAGTGCCATCCAGATCGACACGAAATACCCGGCGACAATGCGTCATGGCATCCTACGAGGCTGTGTCTCGAGGGGAATTCCAAAGGTGCTTCTTTTGGCATCTTAGTGTCATCTCTCGACATGTCTTGCTGGCAAGAGTTTTGGTTGAGCGTGTAAGATGTCTATTAAGCAAATTGATAAACTCTAGCTGACAGATATGAGACCTGGCGACTCGGACGCAATCGCAGACTTGGAGATGCTGGACCATGGCCGGATCTGCTCTCTAGTAGACCAGCACCTGTTTGCCCGTATTATATTCGAGTTTAGGCCCGGATATGGCCTTTATCAGCTTCCTCGCTCAGAATTACAAGAGTTGATACCAGCAGCCGGACAGGGCGAATCTCTAGCCAGCATTCTACGGCATTATCAGCTCACGCCCCGAGATAGAATCTTGCTATCTTATTCTATCGCACGAGCGTACTGGCAGTTCTACGACTCAGACCTGATGCGGAAGAAATAGAGTAGCGAGACCACTATGTTCAAAGATATT
>JABFEX010001822.1:0-19575 GCA_013623515.1 Fusarium illudens
CCCCGCATCATGACGTCCACCGCCCACCGCCGCCTTCTCCAAGAGTATCGCGCCCTCACCAACAACCCCCCCGAGGGCATCACCGCCGGCCCCGTCTCCGAGGATGACCTCCTCCACTGGGAGTGTCTTATCCAGGGCCCCGAGGGCACACCCTTTGAAGGCGGCGTCTTTCCCGCGGAGCTCAAGTTCCCCAAGGACTACCCGCTTGCCCCGCCGTCGATGAAGTTCCTCGCCGACGTGTGGCACCCGAATGGTGAGTCTCATAAGACACTGTCTCTTGATACGGCTCTGTTCTAACGTATTTCAAGTATACCCCAGCGGTCTCGTCTGCATCTCCATCCTCCACCCTCCCGGCGACGACCCCAACCACTACGAGCACGCCTCCGAGCGCTGGTCTCCCATCCAGTCTGTCGAAAAGATCCTCATCTCCGTCATGAGCATGCTTGCCGAGCCCAACGACGAGAGCCCTGCTAATGTCGAGGCCGCCAAGATGTGGCGTGAGCGCCGCAGCGAATACGAGAACAAGGTCCGCGAGGGAGTGCGGAGGATGCTGGGACTATAGACGTTTCCGGCTTGGAGGAGTATCAACAGGAGTATCGGCGCAAATTCTACTTGGGGCATGGCATACATATACATAGCATGGTGTTCGGCAGCGGCATGGCCGCCTAAATCAACATTCATAGACTCGTCCCTCCCAAGGCATATGCTTCTATCGTGAACAACGCTCGCGCTACAAACTCCGCTACTTCATGCTCATCCAGAAGCTCATGCATAATCGCTCACAGCCCATTGTCTGCCTTGAACTTGTCCCAGCTCTCATTCAGCGTGCTAAACACCAGGCCAGCAATCAACCTCACCTCGGTGCTTGCGTCTTGCGGAAGCTAAACAAGTCAGAAATATTCCCAATAAAGCATAAATAAAACTTACCTTGTCGGGGTGTGTCTTTGCAATCGCCTTCATGTAATTGATCTTGACCTTGTTGACCATGACCAGCTCGTGCAAGCCCACCTTCTTCCACCCGCTACTCTCCCACAGAACAGTGTCAAGACTACCAATCAGTGCCCGGAGGTTATCTCGCTTTCCATCGCGCCAGGCAGAGATCTTGGCATCCACCTTCTCCGAGAGTACAAACTTCTCGTCATCTTCTCTGGCCGCAGCCTCGTTTGCTTCACGCAGACGAGTAACAGCCTCGGAGCTCTTTTGGGGCCCAAGGCTGGCAGTCGCCGATGGCCGAGGGCGAGGCTTGGCTGCTGCGGGCTTTGGTGCTGGCTTGGGTTTGGGCGCGAGGGCATTCTGGCATCGCTGGCGGCCCTTGATGGCATTAGCACCACCAACACCACCCTCGACGCACAGCTGCCAGACTGCACTGGCATCCCCCCACTTCTCCATCTGTTCAAGAGCCTCGGCCTTCCTGCTCAAGGCCTTACCATAAATATCCTTCATATCTCGATTCTCGTCTGCCCCACCCTCGTTCTTCACGGCGACTACCTCTCCTTGACCAAGCCCGGGTCCAATGAGCTTCAGCGCACTGTCGGCATCATCGACAGCTTGCTTGGGCTCTCCCGTTTTGAGAGCTGTCAGGGCGCGGTTGGTCAGGAGAAGGATGGCAAGCGGGTGAGTCGGGGGGACGGCCGACAGTGAGGAAGAGTATGACGAGTGAGCAGCCGCGTAGTCGCCGCGCTTGAAGTGAGCTGTTCCTTGAAGTCGGTGCTGTGTTGAAGTCTGCAGAGAAACAGGGCTGATAGAAGGGATCTCTCGGGCAGGTCGTGGCGAAGGTCTTGAAACCGGAGGCGATGGTCGTTTGGCTTGCGGGGTTGGTCGAGGGGATGGTTGAGCTGGTCTGGAGGGAAGCGACCGCGAGGGGTTGACCTCCCGGGAGTTGAACAGCAGATCGGGCTCCGGCTCGGCAGGCTTAGGGGCTGGTGCCGGTGACGGAGCTGGTGAAGCAGCCTTCTTTCTCCTATTAGGGCTGCTATAGGTCGAGAAGCTATCGTCATCAGCTGCCACTCGGTTGAGTCGAGACCTAGGGTCCAACGCTGCCGCAGGAGGTTGGGCTTGCTGCTGCCATCTAGGAGCAGGGCTGGCGCGACTACCTGCAGAGTGAGCAGGAGACTGTCCTCTGGATGTCGGTTGAGAAGAAACCCTTTGCTCAGCAGGACGGCCGTTGTTTCGATGGGGATGGGGTTGCGGGCGACCGCCACCCTCAAGCATGAGCGCTTCGTCCGTAGCGTCCGCCTTCGCCTTGCCCGGTCCTTGTGCTCTGGCTTGCTGAGCTTCCCGCATCCACTTAGGTTGGCTAGGGTCGCCATCATGCTGGAAGTCAGCCACTGCCTGTTGCACCTTCTTTTGGCCAGTCTTCCAGAGCGAGTTGGCTGTCTTGAAAAGGCTGTTACCCACTGCAGAAGCCGTCTTGGACAAGTCTTGCTCTCCCCTAGCCGGCGACCTATCGTTGCTCCTCGGGGCCTGGCTTCCAGCCCGACTTGAAGTCCCAGAAGAACTCTTCCCTTGCGCCTGCTCTTTGGATTTACGGTGCGCCTCATCCAAAAGCCAGTTCACTGCAGCTTGAGCGTTGTATCCAGAACCGCTTTCAACCAGAGCGCGATGGGCGTCTTCGGCAGAGAATCCATAGTCCACCAACTGCGCAACCGCTCTGTCGAAAGGGTCTTTGTTGACTCGGGGCTGCCGTTCGGGAAACTGCTCTCGCGCCTTGGAAGCCGGTTCCTCTGAAGAGCTCGAATCATCATCGTCTTCAATCGGCTTTCCGGGCTCTGACCGAGGTCGCGTCGCCTCTTGTTTGCGCCGCACCTCTTCAACAGGACGACCCAGATCTCCCAAAAAGTCATCGTCATCAGCTTGCGGAGCAGGCGCAGCAGCCGGAACGGGCTTCATCTCGTTTAAACCAAAGGGATCGTCATCCTCGACGCCGAAACCGCCTCCATTCGGCCCAGTTGTTCCACTCGCGGATTTCCAAGCGCTCGGGTCGCTCAAGTTCGCCGGTGCAGCATTCGCGGGCGTCGATCGCTGCGATTCGGGAGGGGGTGGGTAGTAGCTCGAGTTATCGACCTCGGTATCCTTGTTGAAGGCGGCAAAGAGATCGTCGTCGTCGCTCTTCGTCCTGGGGGCTGCCGCTGGCGGCTGCAGCGCAGGGCTCGTTGACGCGCCTCGGCTCCCAAGAGCATCCCAGAACTGGCCATTGCCAAACTGGGCCTCCTGCTGCTTCCTCCGCTCCGCTTCCTTCTGGCGCTTCTCAGCCTCGAGTTGCGCCTGTCGCTCTACCAGGCTGAGGTTCTGTTTCGTCTTGGCCGGTCCAAAGTGCGCCAGATTGCTAAAGCTATCCTGCGATGGCTTCGGGGGCGCTGGCTTGGGGGCAACAGGCCCAGACCCCTGTGCAGATAGAGGCGTGTTGCGTCCCGAGCCCAAAGGTGATGGTGTAGGTCGCATCGACGCAAAGGCCGAGTTCATGACGGGCGGCTTGGTCTGGCCGCCGGTCGGCTTGGAGGACCAATCGAGGCCTGAGAGGTCGTCCATCTTGTCAAAGTTCGTAGGCTATCGGAAATGGTCAATCATGATAAAGGTCAACGTGTTGTCGCAACTCTAGTGCTCGTGAGGCGGGAGAGACCCCGGCCCAGGGGCCGCTTCCGGATGTGGGGGCGTCTGTGGCTGTGTCGGGTTCGTGGCTCAGCCATCACATGATCTCCCCAAGCAATTGCTGAAATGAACATTGCCTGCTTCATGAGAGAGAAGCCTCAGCATAGCTATCATGTCTAAAGTGTATCTCTTCTTTTGTTCGGGCTTGCATATCATGGACAGATTTGATTGAATGCTGCTCCAGAGGCGAACCCATTTACACCTGTTGGTGTACCTAGTATCCAAGTAGTGAGACAGGTGACAGTGTTTCTTCCTAAGAGGTATATTTTACTCTTCCTAGGTAGGTATTCTCCCCTACCGAATTCATGGATATCGACTTGAATTTGATGTTTGGGAAAATGTGCATATGAGGGACACTCAAGCCGAAGCTGTGCCTCCAAGTTTGCTCGAAGTGACTTACCCTAGATTTTAGATCAACACAAGTCCGGCCAACTCCGATCAGGACAACTGCGCGATAACAACCCTCTTTAGAGTGGACGATATGATATCGGATGAGATGAGCCGGTGAGGTAGCATCCCGGGGAACCCATGCGTTACTAAACTAAAGCACGGTGACGGTTGAGACGGCGCCTCCATCCAACACGAGCTCTAGCATCTATCACAAATCTAGCCAGCATTTGCGCGTCAGCAATCCTTCTCATTTATCGCTGGACCAACCAACCTGGACTTCAGTCTGCAATTTTCTGTCGTACACCAATCCCTGACATGGTGCGGCAACTTGGTCGTGGGACAAGTTAGATGCGGCCCAACAATTTGACCAACGCCTTGGCTTGGCTACTGCTCGCTGACCGACTCGTCACCAATGCCATCACCAAACAGCAGTCGCATTGACGGCAAGTTTGATACGGGGTTTCTGCCAAGGCTCTAGGCTGTCAAGTTTACCAGGCGTGGCACGAATACGAAAGCTGAAGCTGCGTGCAACTGAGAAACGTGGTTCTTATTCCGCTGGTACGACTTGGAAAGCCAAGGTTTGATGGTGAATGATCATTTCTGCAGGTGGGATGAAGGAAATTCAATACGTATCTGCACATGCATATTGCAATGTTGGATATATATTGTTATCTCATCGGCATGTGTGTCGGGGAGTCCGGGCACTCAATACATGCCGATCGAGACCCTTGATCGAGATGCAGCACAAGATGAGCTGATGGACACGAAGAGAAGCCGGCGAATTAAGACTGGATCCTTCCAAGATAATAACGCACCGATCATTCTCGCAACACCGGACATTTTCCTCCTGCTAAACTCTGAAGGATGAGAGATGTTCGTGTTGGGCCTTTACTTAGACGCACCGACATGGGTCTCCCTTCTCCAGACTTGAAGTCGAGGCGCCACCAACGCCACGCCCATGATGGACAGGGAAGTGCTGGCAGTGAGAGGCTGGCGGCTCGTGATTGGCCCGCGGAGGATATGAAACCCGTTTCAGGCATCTTGGCTGCCATTATGCCAGCCCCTGGGGATTCTGCCATCTACCGAAGTCTGAGGAGGGGAGAGTTGAAACCTCTGCGGAACAAACGCAACAAGAAACGGACAGATGAACAGCCGGGCCCTGAAGATCTTGTTCATCACTTTCTCCGACCGACCCCAGGGAGGTTTCATGCTTTGCCACCCGGCACTGGGCTCCCTTGTTCCCATCCCTTGGACCCCTTGGACCTCTTGGACCCTTGCTTGGACTCACTGCCAAAGCAAGACTGTCTCCAGCCACCCGCAGTCCCGCCGTCTTGGTCAATAAACCAGAAACAGCCTGACAGCGTCATAGCAGCAGAGGTGCTCAGCCCACCTCGAGGCCCTGACAGAAACCGATCTAACCGCGAGGAACACATGGGTCGTCTTCTTTGTTCGTATCGCCGTAGCCTGCCTAGACTGCCGTGCGAGGGGGCTTCGCAATTCTCCTACTGCAAACGGGCCACATGCACACGTGGTGGAGTCTGCGCGACCAGGAGAGACGCGGAGGGAATCCAATCAATATCCAACTTGACGTAGTCATGTTAGATCACATCTCGCAACAAACACTGAAGATCCCGCAGATTCCAATCTGGAGAGCCGCGCAACCGCCGTGATTGACAGGAGAACTGCTGGAAGCCCAGGCCATTTGGCGCCGTCTGCGAGTAGTCTCGCCCCTGCAATACTACTCCGTACAGAATGTAGCAGCCCAAACCTCCAATATCCCTGCCCCGGACGACCAAGGCTAATCCAGACCGACCTGGAGATCTCGGTAGGTCGGATCGCCCATCTCCATTCGCCAGCCAAAATGTGCCTGGTACCTGCGTCTATCGCGTGCCTCAGCTCTGTGGCACGGGTATTCTCAACCTCCTATTGCCCCGGGCCATTGGTCGAGATCGCCCGAGTGCCCTGGCATACGCTGCTGGCCTTGGTGCGGTATCACGCTCGTCGACCGACACACGACCACTTGAGCACCCCTGTAGGTTGACCCTTGGAACCGACGCAATCTTGGCTGCGACGCGGCGAATGCCCCCAAGAATGGGCCTGACTTCATCGCCAAGAGGAGCCGCCCCCAGGACCTGGCTGCGACATGGATGTCGGTTTGTGGTGCCCACCTCCCGTTTTCCCGTTCTTTCGGTTCACCCTCATCTTCTTCTTCGTTCTGTCATCCATCCATTCCTTCACTGTTCGTTCGTTGGCTTGTCATCTTGCTTGCCGTTTTATTCCTTCCTTTGTAGCCCGAGCTGGCTCGAATCCTTCACTCATTCATTCATTTCGTCTTCAAAGGCACCTCACCTGCTCTCCCTTTTGGTGCCTACCTCCTTTCTCCTCAACCACATTCCTTTCAGTTCTGCCCGGTTGAGAACATTCGTTTCTATCATTCAGAATTCTGGGTTTCGTTTCGTACCGTGAGACTACAAGTCGTCAACTTCAAGAGCCGTCGCTCATAAACCAATTACTTTGCGCTACAAACACCGCACGCCGTAACCCGAAGGACTGCTTTCGTATCACGGCTGCCTCTATCTGCGGATTCACCGTTTTTTACTCCTGCAGGTCCATTTGCGCAAAACGTTTAGCGTTGTCGTTGCAAGAAGCGGTTGGCTTATATTGGCTTTACCGGCTTTCCAAGTTTATCTCGACGCTCTGCAGTGCTGAGCGGCGATACACCACGGCTTCTTGAAAGCGAGACTTTACTCTTCAGTCTTCACCTTTTCTCCAACAATATCTACAACTCACCTGACCACTGTCAAAAACTTCCCGAAGCGTCAGACGTTTGATACTGAGACAAATCGACCGACTGGACGGATTGGCGTCGGCAGAGACACAGCCTTGACACCCGGAAGCGGCGCCATTGAACAAAGCATTCTTCCTCTCGACACTTATCACGCCGATAAGCAGCCGACCAGCCCACTCTACGCGGGCCTTGTGACGCGATCCGAAAGCGTGTCAGTGACCTCAACGCTGTGTCTTGACCACGCTCTGGAATCTCAAGTCTCAGATTCTCAGCGGGGCTGGAAGAGGGACTCTCTGCAAGCCTGAGCAGTGCCACCATCGACAGCAATAAAGGCATCCCCAGCCATTGCACCCTTTGGTCCAATATTTCCCTTTCTGAACTTTTCTCTCCTTCTGTTGATTCAATATTTGATCAAAAGAAGGAAGTTTTGAGGCTTTAGAGAGCGCCAGCCAACGTCAACTTGGCTGAATCTCCCCCCAGAGAAACCCCAACGGCGGGCATCGTCGGTGAGTCCACCTTCACTTACACCTCGCCTAGTCTTCACCTGAAACTCGCAAACATGAACCTCACCCATCCCATTAAAACACATAAAAAAGCACTATTCCAACCTTGTTCTGCGGGACTAGATGCTTGGTCCCAGGGCTTCCTGGTCTTATGCGTTGGCAGCTGTTAATGCGCAGTGGCCAGCCGTTGCCAGCTGGCAGGCAATCCTCTAGCCCCCTCCTTCCTTCCTTCCTTCCGTTTGATGCTTCAAATATCCGCAACGCACCTGCCGTTTCTATTTTCTGCTCGCCAGTGCCGGCACCTTCCTTTCAAGTCTCCGCCTCTCGTTCACTTCCCCTCACCACGTTCTTTCATCGCCGCCTCAACCTTATCCCTAACATCAACGCTCTTTTAGACAGCCTTGTCGCGTCGTCCACTCCTTCATTCCGCTGCCTCTCAGGGCAGGTACGAATCAACTCCCGAACTTGAACAGGCACTCGTCATAGCCATGCTCAAATCCCTCGTCGCCGTTTCTGCGGGCCTCATAGGCGGCGCCCACGCCTTCTGGCGCATGGAGTGTCCTGGCCGCGTGGGACTCGCGCGACTTGACCCCATTGTTGACCCGGGCAAGATCTCGATGCATGCGCATGCTATTCACGGTTCCTCAGGTAAGCGCATCACTTGCGACAATAGAATTCTTGCGACGAATATTGCGCTCCCTGGCGCATTGCGCGGGCAGCTGCGAACGATGCGCTCTCATGGAAACAGAGCTGACGATGCGCAGGGTTTTCCGACACTTCCAACACTCAAGACCTCCTCGACGGTGACTGCACTTCATGCCGAGTCACACAAGACAAGTCTTCCTACTGGCATCCTGCCATGTACTTTCAAGACGGCAAAACTGGAGAGTTTGAGGTTGTCCCACAGGTGGGCGGCATGCTGGCGTTAGTATCCCCCGAGAACCTACCCTTGTCTAATTCAATAGCCGCTGCTATCTTCAGACTTGCTTTTAAACTAGAAGCTAATTGCTTTTAGCTACTACCTACTCTATGGCGAGAATGTGACCGCCTTCCCCCCTGACTTCAGAATGTTGTCCGGCACAAACACACGAAGAACCTACACGGCGGGTGACCCGAGCAAACCAGACCCGGAGAAGTCTATGTGGCATTCTCTCGGCGAGACCGACCAGGACACCCTCGCTCAACGCGCACTCGGTTTCAACTGCTTGAACTATCAACGAGACCCAGAGGGCACCCTCTACCGCCACTACATGCCCGACAAGCAGTATCTTGATGCGAACTGCAAGGATGGCCTCCGTCTGGAGATCATGTTTCCGTCCTGCTGGAAAGGAGGCGACGCGGTTGACAGCGCCAACCACAAGGATCACGTCGCATTCCCCGATCTGGTCATGACAGGAACCTGCCCCGAGGATTATCCAGTTCGCCTGCCCAGCCTCATGTATGAGGTCATCTGGAACACTGATGCCTTCGCCGACCGAAACGGCCGATTTGTCTTGTCCAACGGAGACACTACTGGTGAGTCTTTCATTTATGCCTTGGCAAATAGAGACGCTAACCCCTGAACAGGGTATGGATATCATGCCGACTTTATCACGGGTTGGGATGAAGAGTTCCTCCAGGAGGCTATCCAACTTTGCACCTCCGAGACTGGACTGATTGGCGCCTGCCCCATCTTTGACGTTATTAGCGAAAGTGAGGCAACATCGTGCAAGATGAACATCCCCGGCAACTTGGCGAAGGAGGATGTTCTTGGTCCTATGAAGCAGCTACCCGGCGGTAACCAAGTCTCTTATGGAGATGGCTCGGACGGCGGTGCTAGCAAGGACCCAGGCCCTACCGGTGACGCTTCTGCGCCCACCTTGACCTACTCTCCCGGCGACAGACCGGAGAACTCTGCATCGCCCCTCCCAGGTCAGGTCTTCAAGGAGAAATCGGTGGCTTACGAGGCCTCGGTTCCTGGACCTACTTTGGAGACATCAACCATAAACGCGATCGTTTCAACATCTACCCTGCCTTCTTTGCCATCTCTTCCCACTTCGGAAACAACACTCATTCAAAGCATTCAAACCACGCAAAGCATCCAAAGCACCCAAACTACGCAAAGCATTCAAGGCGCCGATGGAAGCGTGGGAGCTGCATTTGTTGAGTCTTCGATCGTTCAGGCTCCTGAATCTGTTCCCACCTCCGGACCCCCCTCCGTCCCTGCGACTACTCCAGCGCCCGAAGTCGTGCCACCGACCGACACCAAGAGCTACTGGAGCACCCAGTACATCACCAACGGCAATCTCGTGAGCAAGATTCTCTGGGATGAGAAGCTTGTCTATGTGACGGAGCTGGAGGCTGAGACGGTTGTGGTCACGGTGACATCAACAGCTGTTATTACCCCTACAGCGCCCGCAGCAAGACGGAGGCGTCGCGGTGCTCACCTTCACGGCCACGGACGTCGACATTTGTAACAATTTAAGAAAGGACAGTAAAGGCAAAAGGAAAAGCGCAAAAACATCAAAAACTTGACTCGTTTTACCATTTCATTGCTCCGGGCTGGTTCCGGGTACACGGATGGCATGCGTTGTTGGAAGAGTATTTGGGTGCGAGGGTCTTTTCTTGATAGGACAACAATGATTACCCAGGTCTTTGGGAACATGTGGACTTAAGGGAAACTACCTGGTACAGATACCGGAATGATGAATGATCAAAAAAGGGCAGCCTGGCGCTGTTAAAGAAGTCTCCCTGGTGATGTTGGTGGGGAGCAAGATTGTCGAGCACATGATGGAGGTGAGGCCATGTTGAAACCGCCATTTACGACGGCTGGATCGATATGGATAGGAGCGACAAGGAGTGTGATTTCGTGGAGGCTGTCGCTGCTTATTTCAAGGCGGGCTCTCGCAGCTCATCTTGTGATGTCTCGACGCTGGGGTTGTGGTTGGGGGTGGTTGGAATGGACGACGCCTAGCAACACATTCCTCATGATATTGCAGTGAGACTGTCGAAATAACCTCACCACCGTGTTTGACTGAGATTCGAGATTAAGATGAGAGTCCACAAGAGGTTTCTCCTCCTGTCTGGCATTTGCCATCCCTCACGCTGTCCTCTTCATCATCTGGTCTTGACTCCTGAAGTTTGAACTTGCCGACTCAAGAGCACTGCCGGCAGCTGGATACTCTGGATCTTTGCTGCGGTGGATGTGATAAAAAACATGGATTATTCTTCACTTTCCCGCAGGGAGGAGCACAAGGCGGGCGGTCTTGGGCTGGGATGGATCCTCGCCTTTTCCGTTGGCGGTGCCATCCTCCTCTTTGCAGCCATCGGCTTCCTCCTCACCTGGCGCATCAGGTCTCGAACCGGTCCGGAATCGACGACGGTATATCAGGTCTCGGACAATAGCGATGACCATCGACGATCCATCTTTACGAAGCGGCTCATCAAGAAGAAGTACAACATGACAAAGTCGGGCAGCCGACTCTCCCTGTCGCTGCCTCCGGTGCTGCCGCCCCTTCCCTCGCACAACAGCTTCACCTTTTTCGGTGGTAACGGGAAGAGAGGACGATCGAGTAGCTGGGTCGAGGAGGACAAGTTCCATGGGCCCAAGGTCAGCAGGAGCCGTCGTGATAGTCTGTTCAGCAGGGATAGCTGGCTTGGGAGAGCACCCACGCTGCCGAGTCTGATGCTGGATGATGATCTGGAGAAGGGTCAGGCTAGCGAGCCGCCAGAGCAGACGACTCAGCTGCGGGAGCAGCAGAGTCTCGAGACTCTCAAGCCGAGCAAGACGGCGCCTGAGCTACCGACCCAAGAGCAGGATATTCAGACCAGCCCCATCAGGCTCCCCCCGCTGGCTCATGTCAGGGCTTCGGTGACGGACTTGGACCTTCGGGATATCCTGCGATGCACGGAGCAGAGGCTACGTGACGGAAGTAGTCAGTCGCCGACCAAGACTCCTCGCGGCTCGCCTTCGAAACGCTCTCAGAAGATCTCGTCGTTGAGGGGTACGCCTCACAGGAGCTCTCCCCTCAAGACGCCTCGAAGCCACAGGACGGCGTCTTCGCTGGACTCGACCAACACGACAGGAACAGTGCGCATCTCCCGTATGGTGCAGAGTCCCAGCAAGAGATCTACCATCCACGGGGTCCCGAGGCCTGGGCACAGCCGGACTGTCTCCATCAGCTCTATTGGTAGTGCCGCCAACAGCCTGATAGCTGAAGCTACTCAGGAGCTTGGGCTGCCAGGGGGACTGTCAAGCCCGAGCCGCTTGAGGGGACGGCAGTGGCAGCCTCTCGACGACCACAGCCCCGAGAAGGAGCAGAGCCCCATCAAGAAGAGCATCGAGAAGGATAGCCCCGATCGGAGGGAGTCGCAGGACAGCGAGGCTTCCAGCTCGCTCTCGACACTGTACAGCGCCAACGAGCCGGAGGACAAGGACCAGCCTGATCCGTTTGTGGAGAAGAAGACTCGTGGAGCACAGACTTTGGAGAGTAGATCTTTGCTGTTTGGGCCCCGGTCGTTGAGGAGCCGGACGAGGACGCTGAGCATTTCCATCCCGGGTCAGCAGACGGTGTTTAGCACACATGGACAGCTGAATCCGACTTCTGTGAGCACCCAGGCTGTTGGAGGGCCGCCGTTATCTATCGTGCTGCAGCCGCCGCAGGAGTATCTGCACCGCGACGTCAGCTTTGGAAGTCGAGATCGGCATGGTTTTGCCCTGGCGTACCCTGCCAACTCAATGACGAGCATGGTCACGCCGTCTGTGACGACTGCCACAGACGAGGATATCTCTCTTCCCCTAGACGACCCGAGGAGCGGGAGTCCCAGAATTGGAGTTCCTGGGCGACCAATATGGCCGCAGCCGCAGCCGCAGGACAGAAACAGCCTTGGGGCTGGTGCGCCCACGAGCCCGTCAACCATGACCTCGTCACCTTTCGACGAACAGGATATGTTGGCTCTTCTGATGGGGACTGCACCACCGAGAAGAGCCCTTCCTGACCCGCCGAGGCACATCGCCCAAGTCGAGCAGATCGCCATGCCGACACCGCTGTGTCCACGACCGAGACGAGACTTTTCGCAGCAACTGCATCAAATGTCCATGAGTTCTCCGAACAGCTCCGTCCACGAGAATGAGTCCATTGCCGACGATCCCGGCGCAGTTTCTACCGGATCGCCACTTCGTCGATCCTTGTCCCGATCTCTGAGAGATCCTCCGACTGGACCACCGCCGGCAATGATGAGCATGGGCTCACTCGGAAACTCGATCGTGGAGCTTAGACGGATGAATAGCATGGTCAGCTCTTACAGCACGACATCCATGGCGTCGTCTTACAATGAGCCCGACTCTCCAACTCTGCCCGCCCCCCTGAACAGCACCTTTTCACGTGGACGGCTCAACAACTCCAATCCTCGGATGAGCACATCCGGTCGTCAGAACTACCTCAACCTCGGAAGCCCAAGGAAGAGCGTATCCGGAGCAGTATCAGCAGCTGCACCTGCCCGACCGATCCCACCAAGCAAGAGCAGCCGCAGCAACCTGGGAGTCGAGATCCGCGAAGACGACGCCGACGCGGGCAAGGAGAACCGGGGACCCGAGCTCAAGGTACCGCGGCTGGACGTGGCGACCGGTCTGCGCGAGACGCGCCGCAGCGGGAACTTGGGTCGTGACACGCGAGACTCGATCTTCACGACGAGGACGACGGGGGGCAAGGCCAAGATCGGGGCCGTGGGTAAGAGGGAGGCGCAGAGGCAGAGCGTCGAGAGTCTTGGGCTGTACGACAAGGATGGGTTCCTCAAGACTTCGCCGGACCATTCTGGGAGGGAGGCTAAGGGTAGATGTCTACGGATGTAGAGTTGGGGTGCCCCCTTTTTTTTCTTTTGTCAAACGACTTTTCTTTGTCGAGAGGAACGACAATGACCCGTCATGTACTGCCACAATTCATGTATCTAGGTTGAGATTTCGGGCCTGTGTTTTTGGAACAACCCACGCTGGGAGGACCTTTTGTATCGGATGGGATAGGGAACTGGTTTTTTTGCTCATCTGTAGGTAGTGTTAGTTTAGCAGCTCGATGGATATATACCCTTCGGACGTAATCTTAATAGAAAAGCAGTAGTTATAGTAATTGCATGTCCAGATGAATACACACCCCTTGATAGGCTTACTGAACTCCTCCCGCGTTGACTCGTCCCATGCTTTGTTTGCCCCCCTAAACGCCCAAGTTCCCCTTTCTCGTCCTGGCTAATTCATTATTCCACCCGTGGTCGTTTGTTCTCAGAGTCATCGGCTGGACGACTCTCGGCTGCGGCACCTCCCTCGACCTCATCTCGGACTCGGACTCTGCCCGCTCCCTCGCCGAGTTCCTCCTCGGCCTCTCCGCCCTCACCGAGCCAGTTCCCGTCCTTGTCAAAGTACTCATTGACGTTATCCGCCGTGATCCACCCGCCGCTGCCAGGCATGGGAGGAGGAAGACCGCCGTCGGCAGCTCCCCGCAAGACACCTGTGAAACCCTCGACAGTCTCGTGCTCAACGCTGCTCTCAAAGACAATACGGTCGTTCTCATCCTCCTCAGAATCGTCGCCGTTGTTAGGGTCAGGGTGCAGGTCGGAGCAGTTGGACATGGCCGTGTACATCTGCTGCGTGGAGCTGGGGCCGGAGTCCGCCTTGGGAGGCGTGACGGTGAGGGACACCGTGTCGAAGTCGTCGTCGTCGGCGCCGCCGTCGGAGAGCTCGAGCAGAATCCACACGGCCTCTTGGAGCTCGCCTCCTGAGATGGGGATGATCATCTTAGTGCCGTGGATGCCTATCGAGGGGTAGGGGATCGAGATGCCAACTTCTTCCTTGACGCTGAAGAGGGTCACGTTCCTAGACGAAGGTTAGATGATAGTTGAGACGAAGGTGCGAAAGGCTTACTCTGAGTTGACGAATACATCGACTGTCTGCTCCACGAGATCCTCGGAGTCGCCATTAACGACGTCGCCCTCGGATTTCTGGCTCGAGTCGGCGGGGAATAGAGCGAGAGTGCCGCAATTCGCCTTGGGCAGCTGGGCCTTGGCGCCCTCGACATGGTAATGGAGGATCGGCTTCCCGCCAACGAATGACTGGGGAGTTTGCGACTGATACTCCTCCAAGAGGGTATAGTCGCTAGTAGATGGCCGTGTGCGGATTGTTGTGATTGTCATCGTGAATATCTGTGTGTAGATGAGCTTGGATGTATGTTGTTTTGGAGGGGTTCTAGGCAAAGCTGTCCATGGCGACGAGGGGTTGGGGGAGCTTTATCGGCTTATCGGGGTCTTATCGATAACGATAGCTTATCGCATTGCGTCAGTTGGTGACGAGCCTCGGCGCGCGCCGCTCGCTCTTGCCTACTTAGACCTCAACAATTGAACGCGATCATCGTCCTCGATTCATGGTGTGTGACTGACTCGTGGAACCATCAAATGATTCTCATTTCGGACCAAGACTTACAAGGAATCTCTGAAGGACACGCGAGGAAAGGACCTCGGATACGCAAGATCATGCACAACAACAACCGTACGCAAGCTACTCGGCGTATCATGGCTACATGGCTAACGTGGCATCAGGCTCTCACCCTCTGCTTGAGCAGGTCCCTCTAACAGTCTCTCCCTTTGTATCCCTCCCGACGGCGACGACTCTATCGTACAACTACAAGACCATGCCCTCGAACATCCCCCCCTCATCACTGGGCATCGAGGCAGCATCGGACAACCCCTCAGACCAAGCGAGGCCCAAGTACGTCGTGTCCGGGTCCGGTCACGCCGCGCACCCCGAGGACATCATCGCGTCGTGCCGCGCTCTTCAGGCGCACGTGTCTAGGATGCAAGAGGACGCCGAGCGGGAGCTGAGGGAGTTCAACGAGAGGATCCGGGCGCGGGAGCTCGCCGAGAAGCGGAGGGTCGCGCCAGGCTGGTTGGACAGCGAGACGCACATCCTGGAGCCTGAGAGGAGCACGCCCGTGCAGCAGGAGTTGGGACTGCCTGAGCCGCAACAACAACAACAGCAGCAGGTTCAAGGGCCAATTGGGCAGGCTGTGGTTGATGATCAAGGTGCAGAGTTGGACCGGGCGTTTGGGGGCATGGCTCTGAAGTAGACGTGACATATGCTAACGGGTATTGACGAAGACTCATGAATAGGCGCAGATCGGGTGTTCTTTTTTTGTTTACCAGCGCTTTATACAGTATACCAGAAGGGTCGTGTGGTCTCATCCACTACGTTGCTATTTACGTTTCATGATGGAATACATTACTGTCTCTGAGCGCATCGTCCCATTGTACGTTTGGACGTCGATCCTCTTTCATCGCATCTTAATCCGGTCCGGCAAGTTGATCGAGACTATCTGATTTAGAGACCAAAGTGACAGATGCTCACATCCGGGTTTGGTGATTGGGATGGAAGCCAGAGAGAGTTCACCGTCATAACAGTGCGCATCATGATGCTGCTATAGTGAAATCAAGTCATTGCATTCTAGCTTTGGGCATACAACTTGGTATGTATTATTACTATCTTCATCTCTTCTGGGTTGCTGTGGTTCGTAATCAGGTCGTCATCGCGTTGCTGGGCATTTAAAGAAGGCCGGCCGCAGCAACAAGAGCGGCACCGACAGCCAGAAGGCCAGAGAGCGCAAAGTTGGAAGCGGCGTTGTCGTTGTCGGTGGTCGTAGGTGCGGCACCAGGAGTCTAATACAGTCAGTCTCTGCCAATGGTCTTGTTAACAGGCAAGCTCTTACCGTGTTGGCATCAGCAGTCTCCTCAGCAGCAGTTGACGAAGCAGGAGCAGCAGAAGTAGTCTCCTCAGCAGCAGCGGTCGTCTCCTCGGCAGAAGACTCTTCAGCAGAAGCCTCTGCTGTGCTGGTCTTGACGGTTGTAACGACCATCGTGGAGGCGGCAGCAGAAGTACCCGTCACAGAACCCTCGGAAGCACCCTCGGGCACAGCATCAACGCCGCAGGCCTTGGCAGCGCCCTTGACGCCGTTTCCATAGTCTCCCCACATGTCGTACTGGTTGGCGCACTTGAGGCAGTCGGCGAGGAGCTTCTTCCACTCGGCGCTGTCGCAGTAGCCCTCCTCGTCGGCGTTCATGATGGTGTATCCTGGCAGAGTATGTTAGTTTCGGGTCTCAACCGGTGCGACTTTTGAACCGTACCGCAGTTTGCGTGGCATTGGTACTCGGGGCCGGAGGGCTGGCGTTTGGAGAGAGGGACTGAGTCTGGGAATTGGAGCTCGCGCTTGGCAGAGGCTGAGGCCAGAGCGGCTAGGGAGCCAAGGACGACGGCTGTGTAAGTCAATTGCATCTTGGATATGGTGTGAGAGTGTTGGAGAGATCTAGCAGAGTCAATTGAAGAGGATGCTTCACATGTGGGTGGCCACCGAGAGCAGAGAGCTTACTTATACACCCTCCACCATGTCATGCAGGACAGCTCAAGACGGTTAAAAGGCCTCGCTAATAAACATGAGCCTATCGGAATCCGGATGTGTTCTTCGAACCGGGTTACGCGAACCAGGGCTGGATCCTCCATCTCCCCATGATTACAGCGCACTGCATATGTACCATGGGAAGGTCCCAACCCCCGCCTGCTCTGCCAGTCTCAGCGAGCTTGACTCATGCTATCAGCAACGGCAGCTCCTCTCCGCTTCGTATCCCAGCTATCGATTCTAGCTTATGCATGCCCAGAACCCTTGGTTCCTTGGCTTTGTGGATGAAAAGGTGGTGATGCGGAAGGGGATTGGCCAATGGGGGGGAGTGGCTGATCTGATTAGATTTTGGCGGGCATCTTATCTGATCATCTGATAATCACTCAATCCATACAAGGCCCATGTCCTCTGCATAGAGGCTGCAATAATAGTTCCTTCCGGTTTGCGCTAAAAAACCTGCATTGGCTGAAAAGTTCAGCCATTCTGATTCTTTACATGGAGAGGTGCTCTTGATAGCGGGCTCGGCGGGAGGGGTAAACCTGTGGGATGGCCGGTTCGAGAGTCGCTCTGCATGAGTGGGATATGCGAGTTGTCAAGTTGTGACGGGTACCGAAGCACTGAGGGTGCCACATGGGGACTTGGCGAGAGGAAGATGGGGTTGGTATATTAAGGCCGCATCGCTCGGGTGCCACCATCGCGAAGTGCTGGGCCGTCCCCCTCTCCATCCTCTACTCGCTCGCACTCAACATGGCTTCTTTCAAGTCGGTCTTCGGCGGCCTCGCCTTCATGGCTGCTTCGGCCTATGCTGCTATCGATACTGGCGATACTGATGAGATGGGCCCTGCCGCCTTCATGTGGCCGGCTGATAGAGTGTGGTCTGCGGCCATGGACAACACGGCGCCCTGTGGCTCGGTAGCCAACCCAGGAAACAGGACCGAGTTTCCCATGCGTAGGTATACTTAACTGACTTTGTGAGTTGGTTACTGACCCAATTTAGAGAAAGGAAAAGTCGCGCTCGTGGGACAAGACGAGTCATTCGACGTGGAGCTAAGCATCTCGTTCCAACAAAGTACGCACTTATACACCCTCACCATCAACGCATAGCCCTAACAGTCAAAAGACCCCAAGTCCAACTCGGACTTTGCAACCATCGTCGACGCCGACGAGTTCAAGTCCATCGACCCCGGACACACCTGCCTCTCGGTGCCCAACCCCCCGAGCTCCGTCAGCGCCGGCGACAACGCGACCCTGCAGATAAAGTACATTGCCAGCTTCGACACGCCCCATAACCAGACCTTTTACGCTTGCGCCGACATCACCTTTGTTGAACTCTTGGACTTTGACGAGTATGTCCCGTGCTTTAATGCTACCAAGCCCGAGGATGAATACGACGAGGATAAGGACGGTGATCCCCACCATGACCATGACAGCGACGACGACGACGACGACGACGACGACGACGATGACGACGACGACGACGATGACGACAACAAGTCATCGGGGTCTCAAAGTGGTTCATCCGATAAGAAGAGCAGCAGCTCCGGTCTGTCAGGCGGTGCCATCGCCGGCATCGTCATCGGCTCCGTCGCTGGTGTTGCCCTCATCGCAGCCGCCGTCTTCTTCATCTACAGGCGCAAGTCCCGACAGCAGGCTGCGGAGAGACAGCAGCAGACCGCAAGAGGTGTCAGCTGGGAGAACCAGCCTCCCAAGACCTCGCAGTCGACTGGAGACGTGAGGATGGATAACTTGTCGTAGATGGGAGTGTTGGACGTTGAGGTCATGTCTGTAATGAGTGACGGGAATACGAATTCACGGTCGTTATGTTAGGATACCTTGTGTTTCTAGTCGTTTAACGATGATAGCTTTAAACAAGCTATCAACATAGGAGTACGCTTCTTCTGGGAACCAAGCGTCTAGGGATGGTGACTGAGTTCTTAACAAGTTATCGATTCATCTCACTGATTCGCTTCTTCAAAGTCGATAAACCGCCAACTGACTAGTCCAAATTAATATGCATCGTCATGATTACTGTCGAGGCTGGTCTCCTTTGAAGAATTGAAACCGAGGAGGAGCTTGCACGCTGCTGCTCCATCCATCTCAGCTAGGCATTGTCATTTCCCCTATCATAGTGCCTATGGAAGGAGAGCGCTCCAGAATCAGATCCATTTGCATATCTTCAGGGGATGCTGATCGCGAGACGCTCAGCGAAAAAACGCATATTAAAAAACCCCCCATCAAACAAGTGACATAGGCCCGAAGGTATATCCCAGTCTTCCCAGATGCCTTGGCTCATTAAGCCGTACACACGTCTTTGCTCCTTATGAGGACTGAGCGGTGACGCCATGGAAGAATGTTTAGGCTCGCTATAGTACCTAACCTCTGTTTGATCCAAGTGTTTCCTGGGAACGGCAACTGTCAGTACTGTCGTCGTCTCGCGGCTCTCGCTCTAGTGTTACTTACTGGGCAAGGCTGAACTCAGATAGACGTCCGTAGCTGCCAGATATGATGAGATGTAAACCGCTGGCTATGTCGTATTTCGGGCCAACGAATGATGGAAGCTTGTCCAGGCATTCCAAAGCGAGTTGGAGGCTCTCCCATGCCTCGTTTTGCCCCAACTTGGCAATGGCAAGCCCATAAAAGAGCAAAACGTTTCTGTGCCTGTTAAATCTAGTACCTTGCACGACTGGGAAAACATCTATACCTGGGAGAGCTTGAAATCTCATCTGCTATGCTTGTTGCGGATGTTGGCAAGCGGGCCTGCTCGAGCACGATTTCTGCAGCTTCAGGCTGCTCATTCAACAGCAGGCAAAGCCCCAAGTTTACCCTCGCGGTTGCAAGA
>JABFEX010001825.1:0-10368 GCA_013623515.1 Fusarium illudens
CCCTTGTCCTGTGTGTCTAGGTCGACCTTTCCGGTGTTGAGCAGCAGCGTTATGACTGCCTCGCGTCCGCTCTCAGCTGCTAACCATAACGGCGTACGCCCACCATCGTCCTTGGCGTTTGGATCAACCTTGCCGAGTAACAGCTTAACCACTGCTTCATGCCCATTCTTCGCTGCCCACCCCAACGGCGTCCCTCCCTGCTCATCAGCAGTGTTCAGGTCGGCCTTGCCGGTATCTAGAAACAACTTGATAACTGCCTCATGCCCGTTTCTTGCCGCCAGTAACAGCGGCGTCTGGCCCCCTTTGTCCTTGACGTCTGGGTCGACTTTGCAGGTGTCGATCAACAGCTTGATGACTTCCGCGTAACCGTTTGCTGCCGCCCACAAGATTGGCGTCTGTCCGTCGTCATCCTTGGCGTTCGGATTGGCCTTGTCGAGCAGCAGCTTGACTACTTCCTCGTGTCCGTCTTCTGCCGCCCAACCCAGCGGTGGCCATCCGCCCTCAACCTCGAAAAGGAGATCCACCACCGCCTGTAGCTTCCCTTGCTCACCACCTCTCTGGTCATGGCTTCCATCAGTTGATTCCCCGCTGTCCATGCTTCTCAAGGCCTTTTCCAAAATCTCGACTGCTCTTCGGAGATTCTTTTCTGCCTCTTCATATCTCTCAATGTCTCGCAATACCAGCCCAATATTCCCTGCCCTGGTGGCTCTATTTAGATCATCCTCTGCCTTTGAACCCCCTGGCATCAGATTATCCAAGTTGCCTAGACTCATGTTCCAGTCCCAGACAAGTACGAGGTCACGCAGGTCAGTTGTGATCGATGACAAGACCTCTGGCCACTTGATATTTTTGTTTGTAGTTCGCGGATCGTCTGCAGGAGTAACCGCAATCATCACAACGACCCAGAAAGTATCGTGTAGCCTGATGATGGTGGGCTTCGACGCTCCCTGGAGAAGGCAGATGATGTCTCCTTCCTGGATGGACTTGGCCGAGGCCTGAACGATCCAGCGAGAGGTTCGTCTCCGTTCGGTGGGCGTATTCGTCCAATTTATGTCCACGTTCTGTCTGTCTTCCCAAACGACATCTCTTTGGACCGAGGACACTTGTCCGAGAACGCGGCCCTTGCCACTGATGACAGCCATCTCCTTATCATCCCAAGTGTCCACAGATACCCGTTCAGAGAGTAGAAAGTTGATGAGTTGCTGAAAGAGTCGTCCCCATGGAATCTCGTAGTCGGCCGATAACCCTGCTGCACTAGGATCATCAGAGCTCATGCCGAGCAATGCATAGACCTTGTCGTGACGCTGGGTCGCTTTTCGGGTGTGGTACATCTCTACTAGCTCACTTAGAGGGCTTATATCAAGGGAGAATCGGGGTGATCGGCTGGGTGCACATCTGGAGCGGAAGATGGCGCCCCTTATGAGGTACGCCACCGGACGGACTAGAGCCTGCAGGTCTGGGCATGTTGCATAGGACAATTCTAATGCACTCAGGCCTGAGCAAAAGGCATGGCCGTCGATCTCGGTGGGACCGCACTTGATCAAAACATGTCGAGCAGCGGCAACCTCTTGAAGTACCTTTGACTCTGTCAGCATCCCCTATCTTGTATCACTGAATGTCTGCTCCCTTACCCAGATACGCTGGAACCAAGATCTCTGAAGCAGTGTAAGAATGACCTGCTGCTTCGTCTCGTCCATCGAAGACTTTGTAGACTGTCCGGCCGCAGCGTTGCGTATCTCTTCGAGTGCTTGACTGCCGCCCGATGCCGCCTCACCAAGCCAAACAACCACACAGCTGGCCTTGGCATATATCTTGGCCATGGACTGAACCTGTCTTCCCTTTTCGTTTGGATCCTGTTGGTTGATGCAGATGGCATCTACCCATAGAATCCGCTCCAAGAAGCCATGTCGAAGACGTGACAAGGCTACATGGAGGTTTGCCCCGACGGGCAAGTCAAGTCCGTCCACAGAGATGGATTGAGGCTTGTCTTCGGAGCCCCATACGTAGGATAGAGCCTCGTACGGGCAAGTTCCTTCCGAGTCCAGTAGGGCAAAATCGAATAGCCGACATTGTATGGGGGAACGCTCGTCTTGATGCGGCAGAAGCCGAAGGAGACGAACACTGCCCTCTGGCAAGGAAGAGTAACAGTATTGAGGCATGGCGCATCAAGGTTTGAATTGTCAAACGTTGGAGGAGGAGTTTCTCCAGCTGACTTGCTCATCTTCAAGAGCCAATGGGGGAAACCCTCGCTGATGCCCGAATTCCATCTTGGGCTTGGGTCATCTCAAACAAGTTAGGCGCAAGAGGGGATATGTCGGTATCAGAGAAATGTTGCTGCGGGATTTACGGGTTGGCAGCTGAAAAGGACCCCTGTACGGGCATTCCGTAGCCTATGTGCGGTGTAAGCTCTTAAGAGATGGAGAGGCGATGACTAGTGTCTTAATCCTATGTATCAGCTTTTGTATGACGTGTGGGTATGATGAGGTCGCTCAAATGTATTACCCTTGTCTCTTGATAGTCTATTAGTTCTCGTCCGGCGTGTCCCACCAATTCTTACTCTTGTCCTTTGTCAGTTGCGCAAGACTAACAGGTAGTTCATCAGTATTGCTACCGGCTCGCTCAAATCCCGACCCCCCAGCTCCATCACCTAATGAAAGATTAGACATATCCTTCTGTAACCTTGCCTTTTGCTCCATTTCTTTCTTCCTGACCGTCACGAGGGCGTTGAGCTGTTGCCAGCTCTGCGGCAAAGAACTTGGATCGATCTGATCATCAAGTGAGGCGCCCTGCTGCTGCAGACTCGACGCCGTGTTGAACAAGGTATATCCAAGCCTTTCCAGGTTCTTCAGCTCGTCAAATTTCTCTTGGTCCATCAAGCTCTGCGCAAGGAACGTCTGGACGCTCTGTGCAAACCGCGCAAACACTAGCATGACGGGCAACGCGCCATCTGACATGCCAAAGGTTTCTGGTAGTGAAGGCAGTTTGACCGTTTTGTAGAGATCGCTCTGGTAGTCTGATTCCAAAAGTGCAGACACGACATCGACGTTGACGGTCATTATTGCAGCTGTGAGGGGCGTTCCGTGCTCCTGGTGGACGGCATGTTCTTTCAAGCTCTCGGGCATGGGAAAGAGGTTTAATATCCGGTGAATGATGCGTGAGGATATTTGTTGCCGAGAGTTCATACGGCCTGGGTCGTGCAGAGCTAGCATGTGCACAGCACTGAGCTCTTTTGTCAAGCCCACGAGTGGTTCCAAGGTTATGACTCCCTCCTCGTGCTTCTTTGCTAGATACTCGATCGCGAGTAAGGAGGAGTAAGTGTGGGATTGTAGGAGGATTCCTAGAACAGAGAGGAAGCCTCCTGACGGCTCCCACTGGTAAAAGTGATTCACAGTCTCACCAGCACCGTTATCGAACAACATGTCAGCGAAGGCGAAGTAACCGTTCCTGATAGCTGATGCAAGAGGAGAGGGACGTTCCCCATATGCTGCTTCAACCGGAACCAGATTCTCAACCAAGAACTGGGCAATGTTCAAGTCGTCAGGAGATGTTCGTGGCTTTGCAGCAAAAGTTTGAAGAAGTGACTCTTCCTTGTCGTCAAAACAGAAGTTTGCTTGGTAAGAAACGAGTAGCTCAAACATGTCCCTGTTGTTCGATCTGACAGCTGCAGCCAAGGGACGATTGCCTGGTATTCCATTGACATCGTTGCCCAGCTCAAGTAGGGCTTGGACGATGTCTAGGTTGCCCAATTCAATCTCCCGACAGAGACATCTTGCACTCTTCAGCATCCAAGTTGGTTGGTTCTCTGAATCTGGATCCTGGGTTCTGCGTCGGTCGTGAAGAATTCGCAAAGTGCGGGAAAGACATTCCTTGTAGTGTGCTCCGCATCGTACCAGCCTGCTGTGAAGAGTCAAGGGGTCTGCCGCTCCTCTGCTGGGCATATCGCGTGCCATATCAAGCATATCCAACTCGTCGATAATCTTGAAGTCAGAATCTTGGCTGTTTTGGTGGTTGAGAAGTTCTTGTAGAATGTCAGGGAGCGTCAAAAGAGCGGCAAGCTCAAAAGCCGACAACTTGACAGCCTCCTTTTGTGTGCTTTTCTCCAGAGGATCCGCCGAGCCAATCTCAAGCAAGGTCTTTACAGCAGTCAAACTGTTATTCAAAACAGCCCTACCCAGCGGCGTCATAGGCAGATTGAGCCTATCCTCCCAGTCCGAAAAGATACGACGAACGTCCTTCCTCATCACGCTGGTCATCCTAGACATGTTCGCCCCGGCATCGACAAGACGCTTCGTGATGAGCCTCATCTCGGCTCTACCAAACCTGGAGATCCAGTGAAGAGGCGCCTCTTGGCCAGAGTCTGAGCCGTTTGGGTCGGCGCCGTTTTCTAGACAGAATTTGGCGCTGTCGTATTGTCCGGCTCTGCAGGCGCAGACTAGGGGGGTTTCGGAGAATGATTGGTTTGGTAGGTTGATGTTGCATTTGTACTTGTGTAGGAGATGTCTGAGAGCGTTGACGTTGCCGATGGTGGCAGCGTAGTGTAGCAGGCCGTGACCTCGTTTGTTGACATATATCTTGTCAAATCTGGACGTCTCTGATCCCGGTAGAGTGTCGTCCGTAGAGCGAAGACAAGATTCATACTCGGTACCAAGCTCCATCCAAATATCGGCATCTAGCGCGTCGAGATCGAATAGATTATATGTGCGACTCATCATGCGCGGCGCATAATGGGGCATCCCAGTTCCCCCAGTCAACTCCTTGTTCAACGAGATTGCTTGTGTGATGCGTGACTGAACAGCTCTGACTTTCTCTGGCTCAGGAAAGAGAGGCATGGCCAGTTGACTGTCCTCAATACAATGTAGATGGCCACGGACGATGCTCCAGAACAAGTCATCAACCTGTTCATCTGGAGTCAACGGACAAGCCACACCCGCAGCATTGCAAATCCTGGTCAGCCATGCTTTGGCCAAGTAATCAGTATCAGCACATTCGAAATCCGCCTTGGAGGCTTTGCACAGCCAGTGACAGGCTCCCTCAAGGTTGATAGCTGTGCCAAATCCACTCAGACACGCTTGAAAGAGGTGATAAGACGCTGTCCAGGGCTGAATCTCGGCCGAGTCCTCCTCGAATGACGTAGACTCTGCAAGCTGCTCCAGCTCTCGAACCATTGCAACTTGCTGAGACCAGTCTAGAAAAGTCTTGAGCTTGAACGGCTCGAATAGATATCCGCCGAGGGCAGGAGCCCGAAGATCTGGCCGACATCCTGGGAGGTTCTGCTGGGCGTCGTAAGTCCGGCCGAAGCGGCCCAGAGCATAGCCTAGGCTGTCCGCGTCGATGGCACGCTGGCCTGGGATGCGGTTGCGTTCCATCTCCTTTCGACTGGCATTCTCGCGTTCAAGACCGAATGTGTTGTCCTCGACCTGCTCCCTCGACATGCCTCGTAGTCTAGCCTGAGCCTGGACTAGGGACCGGGAGACTGGATCTGGGTTGAGTGTCGCATTCATGGCGTCCGTTACCATTTCGATTGTATCTTCTGGCAAGGACCGTGATTGACTGTACGCTTCGACTGTGTCAAGAGCCATGCGAAGAAAAGAATCTGATCTCTTGAGCTGTTTCAGCGTCGTCCTCTCATCATCGGACAAGGGGGTGGAAGTTTGCTTGAAACCGATGGCGACCAACAGGTCCTGACAGTCGATAAAGGTCCTCCAAATGAGCATCCCATATGAATACGTGTCAGTAGCTTTGATCCCATCAACAGTAAGACCCTGGCCCGATTCAGGAGCATCATAAGGAACAGTCGTCATCCTCAAAGAGTGCCCATCGTCTCCTCCAATGTCCATGACAGCCCCGCCGAAATCAGCAAGCTTGGCCGTGTAAGGTTGATCAGGCGGATACTCCTCCCTGTTTCTGAACACAAGGACGTTATTGTGCTTCAAGTCACCGTGGACGATGCCGCAAGCGTGAAGAATCGACAGACCACGTCCAACGTCGTAGCAGAGCTTTTGCTTGACGCGAAAGGGGAGAGGTGACTCGCTCTTGAGTTGGACATCATCAATGGTGCCTAAGTCGGCATATTCGAGGACGAGTGTCGGAAAAGGTGATCCTGTTTCTGAGGAATGTGACCATCCAAAGTCGAGGAGGTGTACAATGTTGGGATGATACCGCAAAGGCTCATGAAGCAAGGCTCGCACTTCAAGTAGGATATCCTTCCACCTCGAAGGATCTCTGAGACAAACCGCTTTTCAGTATTGACCAGATAGAAGTACAACAGGTGACCTACCCAGATTGGTCCCTGGCAGTCTTGATGGCAACAACCTCTCTACCATCAGTAGGTTGGTTTGTCAGTCTCGCCCGGTCAACAGTGAAGAAGCCACCCCCTCCAACAGGAAACCGGGCTGCTGTCTGTATCTCGTGGCCATCGAAAAACTTGGTCTGGTTTCCGCGATGCAACTGCTCTTCTAGAAAGGCGACATGGCAAGCAAAAGACGCGAATCCAGCCGTTGAGAGGGTTTCGTCGATGTTTTGCGCTGGAAGAGTTGTTCGTGCTGTCTCGGCGGAGGTCTTGGTGGCATTTGATGGCTCGGTTGATGACTGACCGAGTGAGAATGAATGGTAAAATCCAGAGTCCATTGTCAAGCCAAGGAAGAGGGATTTAGTTGGAAGCAGTGGTTATCGTGATGTCTCCTTCAGGTTGTTATCTTCTGTAGCTGATGTTGAGCTGATAGCTAGCCTGGCTGCCAGGCTCCAGCGAGAGGCGTAGTTTTAGTAACGTGGATCGCGCAAGAGCAACCAAACCATGGAAACTGAGCCTGGTAATCTTGACTTCTTGGTTCAAGATAGAGAAGAGTCCTAGATCACAGCCCTTGCATGAGCTGACCCCGCCCCGGAAATACTATATCACCGACATCCATGACTGCCTCATCGGAGTCAACAAAAGCACAGCCCCAATCTCTCCCTGAGCGGAGCAACTCGCCACCTCCAACACAATGGTAGACCCCGGAACAGGCATCGCAATAGCCCAGGTCGCCTTCTTCGCCGCCTGCAAGGCCGTCGACGCCTTCACCACCGCCCTCAACTACTTTGACGATGCCGAAGCCCTCGCCGTGGCCCTCGAGATTGAGCGTCTGAGGCTTCAGGCCTGGGGCGCCAACTCGGGCTTAGCTGATGGCACCCTTGCACCTCACCTGAGCATGGCGAGCGAGATTCTCCTCCGGGAGTTGCAGGTTATTTCTCGCTTGTTTGGGGACGCTGACAAGGTTCGAGAACGATATGGTATGCAGATCGAAGGCAAGGAAGCTACTACGAAAGGCGTTTCGAGCTTTGTGGCTCGTATGCGAAAGTCGCTGCGTTCTAGCGGGGTTAAACTCTACGGGGAGATACCTCTTGCTATAGACAATGGAGAACCGGAAGACCCGGAAACCACCAGAAAGAACAGTGGCATTTCTCGCAAAATGTCTAGCCGTGTACGATGGGCTATTAGAGACAAGGACCAACTCAAGAAGCTCGTCACCGGCCTCCGCGATGAGATTGACCTCCTGAACAAGCTCTTGAGCGAAACGCAGAGGAGGAGATTCGTCAACGACTATGAACGCATCAACGTCGTCGTCGTCGGTAGCGCAGTGGACGACAAGTCTCTGGCCATGATCAGAGCAGCTGTCGATACGGATCGAGACGGAGACACGCTGGCCAAGATTGATCGAAAGGCTCTTGCGAGCAACGAGAACCGATCGATACCGGCAAACGTCTCACAGATTGCCATGAAGTCTTTGCGGCTGGCACAGTACGATATCCCATCGGACTTTTCAACGAGGAATCGCTTCTTGGCGGCGAGAAAGGACGATCTCTCCATGCTGTGTCTGTTTGAGCGCAAGTCGTTTGAACCAGACTTGGATCACAGCTCAAAGATGATGCTCTGGAGTCGAGTTCAGAGACTCATTTCACTGTTGGCCCTGCCGCAGTCGTCTGCCTTCAAGGTCCCGCAAGCAGTGGGCTACATTCACGACCCAGACCATTACTGCTGGTGGCTGGTCTTCCGTTTCCCCCAGAAATCAGGAGAAAGTCCAGAGACTCCTTCAAAGCCCCTGTCTCTCTTCAATCTCCTACAGCCAGAGTATAAGCCTCGACCACCCCTGGAGAAACGCTTCAGACTAGCAAGCGATATCTCATCGACCTTTTATCAACTCTACAGCAGTAGCTGGATGCACAAGAGTATACGCAGCGACAATATTGTGTTTCCTTGTCCAGACTCAAAGGAGGCTTCTGGCGTAGACCGGATGCTTTCACCTACAGTTTGTGGCTTCGAATATTCGAGGCTCGAAACGGAGGCCCAGACCATCGACCGTTCCAAAGCCGATAGCGACCCTGCAGTCGCCATGTACCGTCATCCCGACTACCAAGGCGAAGCGGCACAAGGATACAAGGTCCAATACGACATATACAGCCTGGGACTTGTTCTCCTGGAGATTGGCATCTGGGCACCGTTGACAAGTCTCTTTGACTCTAAACGCAGTAAATCATCCACCAGCCGACCTTCGTTACCAGCAGACGCGAAACACTTTCATAGCGCCGAGGCAAAGGTGCTGAGGGAGAGAGTAAGGTCGACTATCCAGAAAGATCTGCCTTTTAGAATGGGATCGACATACGCTGCGTTGACGCGTTGGTGTATCGACTATAGCGAGCAAACCGCGGAGATGACGGACGAGCCCCCGAGTCATGCGCTGGAGTTTTATAGTCGGGTTGTTGAGCCTCTGTCTACTTTGAGTTTGGGATATGCTCAAAGAAGTGAGTAGGGGTGTCCGTGGGGTCATGGATGGCTTGGCTGCGGTTCATATGAAGGCTTGGTAAGGTGACACGGGGAGGTTTAATTCCGGTTGTACACGAGGGCATTGGTCGGTCTGATGTAGCTATAACATTAAACGAAGGCATTGTACTATTGAACATGATGCTCAAGGAGACACGATAAGCGTGCTTGACCCCTCTATTGATGCTTGTTACCCTCTTCCAACACACACGCTTACTGTCTCTGCGACAAGGGGGGTGAGACGACCAACAACTATGCGCAACATACTTCCTCATGGGGAGTACCGACTCTGAGTCAGCCTTTAATTCGGCTACCACCGAGCTCCGAGCCTCCTAACAACTCACTCGATGCTATTCTCCATCGTTCTTGATTGGACAAGTACTCACCCTTCAGGCCGCCTGGCCTTTTCAGCCCATTATTGCCAAGCCAAAATTACCTCCTCTTTGAGGTGGTTTCTCGTTAGTGATAAGGAATCGCTTGTGCCGTTTGTAAGCCGCAATACGTCATGGTGATCAAAGCCCAGTACTACGTTGAAAGTTACACCTCCTCACCCGCGAGTATAAAAGGAATTACATTTGCCACCCAACCTTTCTCATATCACCAAACTCATATCAACTCATCTACACCAAAAAGAAAAACAAGCCAGTTCACTTCCACCAAGCATCACGCAATGTCGTCCTTCAGATGCATCGTCCCCCCCGGCCCCAGCGCCGAATGGAGCACAGCATACCACTACTCCCAAGCCGTCGACCTCAACAACGGCTTCTTCAAGATCTCGGGCCAAGGAGGCTGGGACGAGAACGGCGAGGTCGCCTCGGACCCCCAGAAGGAAGTCGAGCTCACCATCCAGCACATCGACGACGTGCTCAAGGCCGCCGGGCTCCGAGGGTGGGAGGACGTCTACTACATGCGGTCGTACCACATCGACATTGACAACACTTTGCCGATTATTGCAGAGGTGCTTAAGAAGAGGATTCCGGGGCATCGGCCTGGGTCGGTGGCTCTTGGGGTTACGAGGTTGGCGCTTCCGGCTATGAGGCTTGAGATTGAGGTTGATGCGAAGAAGCACTCGGGTTGAGCTGCAGGATCTTTGGGAATCGGCTGTTCTGCTTCATCTCACATGTATGCTCCCAGAAGACTATCGTCAGCAATGCCGAACAAGGACAAGACCATCTTGAGCGAGCCATTGCCCCCCCCAGGCATCGCCAGCCTGATTAGTCCCGAACAAGGAGTCTATGTCTGCTTGGAAAGCTGCAACATGATTAGCACAGTTGCTTTGATGGTTGGGTGTGAGACGTACCTCTCAGGTCAGGACAGTTCGTTGTAGCTGCCGCATCCATGTTGATATTCTTGGTCACTCTTTCGATGCGACTCATCAGTGACTTGAGAAGCCTCAAAGGCCTCTTCAGTCCGTAATTACATCCCCTCTGAAACTCCAACAGAGCCTGCCAGAAGAAACGAATGCACTCGATATACTCGTCGCAGTTCTGGTCAGTGTGTTCGAGAATGACAAGCACTGCGCAATATGTAGCATAAGATATGCCATACTCAGGGTTGTAATTAGTCTAGTA
>JABFEX010001827.1:0-37768 GCA_013623515.1 Fusarium illudens
GCACCGCCCGGTCCTCGTCTGGAGTATAAAGCTGGAAACTCGCGACGGAGCCGGGGCTCAAGGCCCGTCGGCCGCCCACGAGGGGATGAGAGTCGTCGGCGTCGGCATCTGCATCCCATATCGCGCTGGCGCCGCCCCCCACACGGCGTCTATCGTCCCTCTCGCGCAGCTCATATGTCTCGCTCCCGCCGACGGCAGACCGGAGGTCCTCGTCGTCGCTGTCGTCGAGGGTGAACTCGGTGCTCGTCTGGGCAAAGGACTCGGTGGCCCGGCCGGGCTCGGGGTGGGTCATCTCGATGGACGGAGGTTCGGGGGTTGCGGCTGCGGATGCTCAAAGGGGATTGCGGGAATCCAAGTCGTCGGGACGGCCGAGGTAGAGGTAGAGGCTTCGAGGCAGCGGAAGATCAGGCGAGGACTGAAGATGCGCGCCGTCCAATTCGGTTCATGGGGGATGCATCCTCGCCTGGGGTGTGAAGTAAGGAAGGGGGTTTGAATGGCGAGAGTTGCTGCGTTGTGGTTGGAGGATGTTAGTTCTTTGAACAACGTCGCGACATGTCTTGGTTACACGTGACGCGGGACCCCTTATTAGAGGCCCATCGCCAACTGAACCTGTGCTAAATTAAGAGGTAGCCCGCAGACAGACAAGAGGCAGGATTAACTTGGAATAATTATCTTTGTCAATTGGCGTCGCTAACTTGCTCTGAGAGCGTACATGATGATTATATTGTACAAAAATATGAAGTGATAGTTATCCAATTATCCGCGTGTTTCTCGCCCATTGACACCCTCCCTCAATTATCCATGACCCGGGCACGCTTTTCGAATTAGAAAACACATCACACTACCTACTACAGCCATATACTAAGGTACCGAGATAACTTTCCTCACCCACTCACTTACTCAATGGCTTCCATTTTGATTGTGTCCTTTCCGAAACAATCGTTTCAGCCCATCAGCCACAGAATGTCTTCGGCGCGCCTGACGATGCTGGTGCTCGCCCTCGGGTTTCCGATCTTCCGCCTGCTGTGTAGAGGCGCTCACTTGCCGGGTCTGAATTTGTGTTGGTGGTGGTGGTGGTGGTGGTGTTGCTGGCGGCGGCAGCGGTAGTGCCGCCCTACCCCCTTCAGTCCCAAATGGCGTGCCTTGCGTGCCCCCGTCCCAGCCGTGGCTGGACACAGGAGAAGGTCTGGGTTCCCAAACGATCTCCTCATTCTCTAGCTCGTCTACCGAACTCGACATCTCGCCCCGGAACATCATTGGTGTTGGCGGAGGTGCTCTGATGGTTGCTGCCGCCCCCAGCTGCTCCTCTCGCTCCAGCCTTGACATTGTTCCTATCTCCTCCTCCTGAGCGGATCGTGCTTTTGGCGGCGTAGGTGGCGGAACTCGGATGATCTCTACTGGCTCAGGCGGCGGTGGCACATCAGGTATGGGCGTCTCCTGCGGTCTACGGACTGGCGATGCTGGTGATGGTGATCGCACCAAGGACTCCATGGAATGATCCATTGTGCGGGGATCCGGTGTCTCCCTTTGGACCAATGTTGGCGTTGTAAGACTCGTCGACGGCCCGGACACGGCATCTCTTTCCTGGGCCGCGTAGATCTCGGGTACTTGTAATGGGTCTTGAATTGGTGTCAACGGTGTAATTGGCATGGCTCCAGGCATGTGCGATATATCAGGACTCGACAGATCTCGTTGCGGGAGATTCATTAACATCGGCGATGGGGTTCGAGGCTGAGCTGACTCCCCAAGTCTAGGCAATGCTGAGCCCAGCAACCCCTGGCGTGTTGAGTTTGGCGAGGTTGACGATGGCGTTTGAGGATGAGCCTGTTGAGCACTGTGAAATGACGACCCTAGTAGGCCATGCGAGAGATCTGGAGATGGAGGAGATGGCGTTCGAGAAGGCTGAACTTCAGGATAGTGTAGGGGTCTTATCGGTGCTTGAAGGGGAGGATTGGGCGATGTTGGCGAAGGCGTTCGAGAAGGTCGAATCTCTGCAGCATTTAATCCTCGCGCTACCCCTTGCCGTGGAGGGTTCGGTGAAGTCGGTGAAGGCGTTTCAGAATACCTAGCATCTTGAGGTTCGTCTATTGGCATTGTTGGCCCTGGCGGTAGAGGGCTCGGCGAAGTCGGCGAAGGCGTTTGAGAAGTTCGAAGATCTTGGAGGTTGATCAAGGGCCTTGCTGAAACTGGCTGGACAGGGTCCGGTGAAGTCGGCGACGGTGTTTGAGAAGGTCGAAGATCCTGAGGGTTGATCAATGACCTTGTCAGGCTTGGCTGTGGAGGGCCGCGTGACGTTGGCGAGGGTGTTCGTGATAGATCTTGAGGATTTACCAATGACCGTGTTAGCCCTGAAGGCGGAGGGCCCCGTGAAGTTGGCGACGGCGTTCGTGATAGATCTTGGGGGACGGCCAATGACCTTGTCAGCCCTGATGGTGGAGGGTTCCACGAAGTTGGCGATGGAGTTCGAGAAGGCCGAGGATCTTGGGTATAGATTAATGACTGTGTTGGCCCCGAAGGCGGAGGGCCCCGTGAAGTTGGCGACGGCGTTCGTGATAGATCTCGAGGGTTGACAAATGACCTTGTTAACCCTGAAGGCGGAGGGTTCCGCGAAGTTGGCGATGGAGTTCGAGAAGGCTGGAGATCTTGGGTATAGATCAATGGCCTTGTCATGCTTGATTGTTGATAGTTTGGCGAAGTTGGCGAGGGTGTTCGAGATGGTTGAAGATCTTGGGTATAGATCAATGACCTTATCATGCTTGATTGTTGATAGTTTGACGAAGTTGGCGAGGGTGTTCGAGATGGTTGAAGATCTTGGGGGTTGATCAATGAGCTTGTTAACCCTGGCTGTAAGGGCCTTGGAGAAATCGGCGAAGGCGTCGGAGAAGGTTGGGTCTCCTGGTGATCGTGCAATGACCTCGTCATGCTTGACAGTGGAGGATTTGGTGAGGTCGGCGACGGTGTTGTTTGAGACGACCGAGCATCTTGGGTAGTATTCAACGGCCTTATCACCCCTAGCCGTGGAGGGTTTGGCGATGTGGGTGAAGGTGTTTGAGAATACTGATATTCTTGGGGATCGTGCAAAGCCTCTGGTTCCCCTTGCTGCGGAGCGACTGGCGAAGACCTTCCAGAAGATGAACTATCATCAGATTGCTGCAACCTCGACCCCAGCAACTGCTGCCATGGCGAACTTTGCGTCATCGGAGATGGTGTTTGAGCGGACTGGGTCTTCTCAGGTTCATGAACATCAGCCGGACCTATCTTTTCTTGCCTCATAGTATCCGGTGACATTGGCGAGGGTGATCGAGAGGGTATAATCTCCGCGTACGGGTGGGAGCCCGACTTTGGTAGCTCAGGATGTGGAGGGCTCGGCGTCGTCGACCACACCAACTTGGATGGATCAAGCTCCTCCGCTCTGATGGGCATGACAATGTCTGGTGCTTCCTCCCGCAAAGGGGTCCGCGCCGGCGACTGCGCCATCACAAACTCTTCAGGCTCGAGCAGCAGGCGATCTCCGTCGTGGTAGAGTCCCGACGCCGTCGATGTCGAATACCGCGATGAGACAGAGTCGAAGGTTCGGAGGAGCGGCATTTCGAGGTCCGGCGTTGGCAGTCTCGGCGGCGCGGCTGCATCGTCCTGTGACCACTGTGACGAAGATGCCGTTGATAACCTCGCGCTGGGCTGGAGGGGATGGCGGATGTCTGCCCACTCTTGTTCAAGCGGTCTTGGTGTCGAACGCCCTTCAGGTTCCTCCGGAATATCATCCAGCACTGTGAGAGTCTCGTCGCCCTCACCTCCGTACTCGGATGCCGAGTCATCTTCGCTCTCCTCCTCATCATCACTCATACCAGGAACCTCCCTCACCTCATCGCCACAAACAACGACATACCATCTCACCGGCTCCCCCTTCTGCAACTCATCCCTCAGCTTCACAATCCACCCGTCATCGCCCGCCATCTTGTCGTAGTACTTGGCCATCTCACCCGCCACATCCACGCTCAAGTCGACCCGCACCACATGGTCCGCAACGTACGCGTACGGTCTGCACGGCGTCATGGTCTCGCCTGGGTCAAACTCCTCCAGCAGCTTGACGGCCGACCACGAGTGCATGAGGACGCCATCATGCGCGGGAGGCACACGCGATGGCGGGAGCGAGTGGTCATCGTCGAAATGCTGGTCCTCCTTGGCCTTGTCGGTGCTGATGCTTGCCTCTTCCTGTGGCGGTGCGAGCTCAGGGAGAAAGTCGTATGAGGTGTAGAACTGAGATACGATGGATGAAGAAGTCGCAGGCCCAATGATCCAGTTTGAGGCGGCATCCTCGAGGTCATTGAGGATGACGTAGATGCGGATGGCGCGGCGATGCCATCGAAACCCATGGCATAGATACGTCGGCATCGCGATAGAGGTCGGGGATGGGCGCCTTGGGTGAGCCTCAGGCTACCACAACACGACCAATTGCCTCACTTGAAATTGTCGCTGCAGCTCCTGTCTCGCCTGAATCGAAGGTCTTGTTGATCAAATCTTACAGAGCAGCCTCTGCAGAATCCACAGCAGCCGCATTGACTGTCGAAATTGACGCGTCGTGTGTTGGAGATAAAACCAAAGAGACTGAGTTGCGTCGCATTCTTTCCCTCCATACCTAGGTACTCCCTCCCAATGGATGGGGATTGCTCCTGCAATATTTAGGTAGGCCGGCGGGACGGGGGGACAGCCACACGGCAACCTCACGAGCGAATGCCGTCTTCGGAAGGCGCGCCCCATCTCTTCCGCATGCGACAACAAGGGTCTCAGTTATTGACGCATCTGTTCAAGATCAAAGAAAGACAATCCAATCCAATTCTCGCCTATCGCCGATGAATGTGTGTTTCTATTATTGGTAACCTTTTTTCGAGTTTTGGTATCTTGTTTTCCTTTGGCAAAGTAGGTACGGATAGAGGGAGGGTTTTCCGCCAAAAAGAGTATACAAAGCAAATGTGAATAACACCGCCCCCATGGATCCGTTGAGTCCCCTGATATATCCACCTCTAAGATGATCGTGTACCACATGCCATCCCATACCATATGGGTCTTGAGGAGTTCTCGCAGAGTCTCCATCTTTTTCTTCTTCATCCCTCGTCCAACGCTCATCTCCATCGATACACCAACTCCTCGATCGTATACAGCGGCCCCTAGTCGTTGAAGCCCGTCATGTTCAGGCTGACACCGCCTGCGTCTTGCAGGCCTTCCATAACGCCCCCAAAGTCTTGAGGGTCAAACTCAAAGTTCATGTCTTGCAAAATATTGTCCAGGTCCGCATCCGAGATGTTCACACCCATGTTGCTGGGCATTTCGGGTGCCGCCGCCATTGTTTCTTGCGGAGACAGCGCATGGGGAACCTTCTTGGTCACCATGGCCTTGAACTTCTTCAACAGATCCCCGTCTTCAGCGGGCGTCGTGTTTGCCCCGAGGATCTGTCGTCCTCGCGCCTTGATCATGTCATCAGAGGGCATTCGTCCTGTGCTGGCCACATGGTCCTCCACGTAGCCGACCAGACCACGCTCCAGCTCTCGAGAGCAGAAGACCATGGCCGGACGCGCCGCTTGTGACGTCAGATTCTCGATATAGCTGTTGGCAACGGCCGCGGGGAGGGACTTGGCACCCTGGCCCATTGTGACCTGAACGTTGGCCGGGAACGGCTCCAGTGAGGCCTTGGGGCAAGCGTATGGTGGCGCAAATCCTGTACCACCTTGCTCGAGAGCCCAAGCATCGCTCACAGGTAGACCAGGCCCATTCGTCCTGAGGATGCCAACATCACGCTTAAACCTCTGCAGCCACTCGGCGTTGTCTGCAGCAGTCTGGTTCCACGGATCGTCACTGAGGCCATGTCAGCTCGTCATATAAGCATCTCAGTATCTTCAGTAAACTCACTCATCATACAGAATCCAACGCGCCTGGTGCTGGAGCTCGGCGTCAGTCGGCACATGCTGGTTCGGGTTGTTCGTCGACGTGGTGGCTCCAACCCATCTCCCCAGCTCCTTGGCCAACCGTCGGTAGCAGTTGGCGTCATTGAGGAAGTATGGTCCAGGCTGGGTACCTGCGTCCAAGTTGCGCATGTCAAGAGGGCTCCTGCAGCCTTGGAGAACCGGGCAGTCTGGAGATGTCGTCGTGGCGTTGGTCGCAGTGGTAGCGCAGCCCAAAGTCGACACAGTGCTGGGCTGGAGCGAGAAAGCCGGCGAGCTCTGTCCTGTCAAAGGGTGTCGGGCCTTGAAGCTCTCTAGCCATGCCATGTTGTCGGCAGCTGTCTGGTTCCAGCCGTCGTCGAACTCGTATATAATGATACGAGCCTGTCGTTGTAGATCCTCATCGGTGGGTTCCGATCCCATCGACCGCTGCAGTTTGAGATAGTCTCCTAGCTCTCGCTCCAACCGAGTATAACTGTGAATCGTTGAGTCGATGGACAAGGGATCGGTCGATCGGCAGATGTGATCCTTGACATCCTCACTTCGTGGCAAGTGTGCTCGTCGACGGAAAGAGGCGAGCCAGTTGGTGGACGTCGTGGCCAGGCGTAGCAGCCAGTTGGCGATGGAGTCGGAGGGATGTGTCGATACCTCTTCGACACGGCCAACAATGCGACAAGCCTCCTCTTGGAGCTCATCGTCCATGGCGGTAAGGCCCAGTAACCTCTTTGTCTTGACAAACTCGTGAAGTTGCACCTCCATGGGGCACTCCTCGAACAAGTTGTCCTTGCCGTTAATTTTGAGCGACGCCAGTCTGTTTTCAGCCGCTCCTCGGAGAGGACCGAATCTCGCCTTTTGCTGGTGAACGTCGGAGCTCATGATAATGTCACGAAGCCACGAAGGCCGCGTGGCGATACCCTGAAGAGACAACAATTCGCTCGCGAAAATAATACGGCATCCTTCCACCATCATCTCCTCGTCGTTGGGTAGTTTTCCGTGCTGGTCCTCATAGTTCCGGATGAAGAAGGCCATCTCCAGTTTGATTAGTTCGTAGGCGTTGCGAGGTGACTCTGGCGGGGATTGGTTCGCTACGTATGGCAACGGGGAGGTGCGTTCATGATGAATCAGATCTATTTCAAAAGTTAGACGTTGGAAGCTTGTCTACCGGATACTGCAGAGGTCTCATACATGGAGGCATAGAGTTCTCGACCATCTCGAGCACAGGGTTGTCGAAACCCCAGTCACCCTTCCAGTCAGCCATGGAATAACCAGTCTTGAAATGCTCTGCCAGATGATCGACACGGATTGTCCAAGTATCCATAATGATACCGCAGAAACCACACCGGGACCGAATTTCGGGCGTTGCAACCTTCCATGACTTCATCGACCAGTCCTGAAATTTGATGTTGTGAACCAGACGCAGGTGCTGGTTGAGATGATCCTTTCGGTAGAAAGTCCTCTCCTCTGCGCTTCGCTCTTGACAAGCTGAGTGATTGTGGCTTTCAATGTGGGCATCGTCTGGGTTAGCTTCGCCGCAGAAGACGCAGGAGAGCATCCCGGTGTCGGGGTTGACAGCTCGGGGTCCATGAGGGGAGCAGACCCATCGCTCCAGGGACAGGTGCAGCGACTTTTCATGGCGCTGCCAGTCGTGCTTGGTTCTGAACGTTTCGGTACAGAATGTACACTGGAAGGTCTTGAGAGGTGCGGACAGGCTCGTTTTGACCTCTTTGCCTGGCTTTGTCGAGGCCCTTCGGCGGCGGCGGCGGCGGCCACGAGTGTTGAAGGGAGCCGAACCAAAGGAGCCCCATGAGTTGCGAGACCCGTGTGAGTAGGCCGATCCGAGCGATCCATTGCTCGAGTGAGAGGTTCCCAAACTGCTGGCAGAGGACTGGTTGCAGAGGGATCTGCTCGAGCCGTCGTCGGTGTAGTGGAGGCTGAAAGGACTGTTGAGACCCGATGATATCCCAGAGGATGATGCGGTGACGGCTCTGGCAATGGCAGTGACAGACGCCGGTTCGTTTTCCGGGGGCGAGTGCTCCCATCGCTGCAGGGGGTTCATGGCTTCGAGAGCAGGTGTTCCTCGGCGCTGAGGAATGTCAATGGGACCTGACCAGGAGCTGGTGTAATGCGGTGACGTCGAGCGAGGGGCCTGGACCTTGCCTCGACGACGAGCATTTGCAAGCCAATTGGTGATCTGCGTCTTGTTCAAGCCGGTCTGGCGCTGGAGCATCTCTTTCTCCTCGTCACTGGGATAGGGATGGCGGTTGTGAGTCGAGAGCCAGTTCTTGAGGATGCGGACAGATTCTCGAGAGAATCGAGCGCCAATCTTGGGAGGAGGGCCGGCCTTGTTGAACGTGTCGGTCAAGTTGGTCAGATCTGTTACTGAGGCATTACGAGAGGACTGGCAAGAGTCATCTTGGGCATCCTCTGGGACCGTGTTGGGGGGATTGGGTTCGGATGACATCCAAGGGTTGATGCCAAAGGGTGCCGTGGTCGTAGAGTGCAGAGGCTCCACGGTGACACCAAAGCTGCAGTCCACCCTCAGAGCTACACAGGTCGTACAGTAACCCATATACTGACCCTCTTGGATCCTTTTGCATGAGAAGCCGCCGACAGCACAGTTGGCACATGGCGAGTCGGGCATGGTCCACTGAAACTGATGGGCTAGGTTGTCGGCAGTGGTGGTAAAGTCCATCACTTGCTCGGTCGAGATGTCCGGCAGGGGAAAGTTGTTGTCGGAGAAGTGCTGAAGGGCGCAGAAGCTGAAGTCATCCTCATTGACATTGGCCAAGACGAGATCGATGTTGGGATCGGTTGTCAGACCAGCAAGGGCGTCGTCCTGGAAGGGCTGACCAACAGTATCGTCGGCCTTGTCCCAGTTGACAAACTGATCCATCTCGTCAATGGTAGCCATGCTGGCACGGTTCAGGGGCCGATGTGGAGAGAGATAGAAGTCAAGTGAAAGGCGCGCGTCTGTCTCTCATGGATGGTTGTGTAATGCGAAAGGCGTGAGGATGACAACCAGTCAGCCAAGTCAAGTTAATAGACTGGCCCTGTCCCACTCTGACTTGAGTCGTCGATGAGAATGGACGAGAATAAAGAGGAAAGAATGGAGCTCGAGAATCGAGGATTGACTCGCAGTTTTGTTCAAAGTGAAGGATCCAACAAGCCACAACTAACGGTCTGTGAGATGCGTCGTCGTCGTCGACGACCATGGAGTCACAGTCAGCCGTGGCAGAACCACCCACCAGCACAGCACCCACTGGAGCGCAGATTATCGGCCAGCCACACCAACCAGCTGGAGTCTCGTGCCAGAATGTCAAGTCGTGCGCCCTTCAATTGACAGACAGGGATCCTTTTTGGACAAAGGACCCACGCACCCATGCCGCCGACTGACCGTGTTGGAGGCACTGTGGCATGGCTCGGCCCCTCGGACTCGGGCATTCAGCTGGCTGCCAGCCAGCGCCAAGTTGGCCGACCTGTCGGTGAAGAATCTTCAGCTCGCCCAACTTCACAGTGCCTCGTCCACCGTGCCAGGCCAGACGGGGCGCATCCGGGGCTCCGCTTCTCGTTGTTCGCAAGGCGCGGCCCACGCAGGTGCATCCAAGAGTCAGTTCCGCAGAGCCTTAAGCCCGAGACCGGTCCACCATCAATCGGGGGTGAGTCGTGGAAGAGGATTGAAGCGACTCTGGAGATGGACAATCTCGAATCCGAGACCAGCCAAGATCAACGCCGCGCCGCATCCATGGTTCCCCGCAAGTCCAATCGTGGCACACCGATGAGGTTGAAGCGCTTCAAGGCCCGCCTGTCCCCTGCCATGTCCCGCATCCTCTCACTCTCGATCCATCCCATCGTACCGTATCGTATCGAATGCCGCGAATGCGCTGGAAGTTTCTAGGGAGCGACTGTCGGAGAAAAATAAGGCTTATGTCGGTCGGTCAGAGTTTAGACGCAGCCACCGACACCCGCGTCCTTGGCTAGCATGCATTAGCCGGGCCGCTGATCCCTCCAGCAGCGGCCTTCCTTTCTCGCCTGAGGCGGCGCCGCGTCTGACCGTCTTACCAATTGGTAATCAAGTTTTGTGTGTGTTGGCGATTGATATGGATGGATGCATTGGTGAAGGTCCAAGATGAAATCTGGGGTGGCCGACGTGCTCTGGGGTCGGTCGGTCTTTCAAGTTGGGGAAGGAACGGTGGCGTCATGCGAACTTCAATCAAGCCTACCTACCTCCCGTGCATCGACGGTACGTACCGCCCGGCCGTGCCCCCACCTACTCCGGAGTTCGCGATGCAGGCAGACACCCGGTCTTTTGGGCATTAGGCCCGGGGTATTTGACCATTGCCAACGCGGTAATGGTGTGCATACGTGTAGACATGGTAGGCACTCTGGACCGCGCTCCCTCTCTCGCTTGTTTCCCCATTCCACGCCCAAGGTTCTGGGGTACAGAGCCTGAGCAGTCGGTTGATAGGCCGTTGTCGGCTCGGCACATGTACAGTATGTACGGCTGCACTCCCGATACCTTGAACGGATTGGCAGTCAGAGGATCCTGCCGCAGGTGCCGCAAGTGCCGCAGCCTTATTTCTTGGTTCCGCTTGAGCTAGGCGGCGAGATCCGAGTCGACGAGATCAAGGATCAAGGAGAAACACGACCAGCTTCAACTCTACGCAGCTCAGACACACACAGTAAGACAGACCGCATCTCTCACGTTTAAAGTATCGAAATGCTTCGAGATACATCCTATCCGTGCATAATGCCCTTCAAGTCGAAACCATAGCCCCAGAACGGTAAGTAAAGGTTTCACTTCACTAGCGTAGTTGTGCCCCGAAGGCTTCACTTGTTGGTGTTGCCGTGGCCTACTCACAAGAAAGTCTCCAAGCAACAGAATTCTGCTTCTTATTCTCGCCTACATGATTCCGTTTTTTAATAACTTCAAGCTGTCGGCGCTCGCATCTTGTTGAATTCAACCCCTACCAGAGAATCTTAGGCACACTCTGAACGGGTGGTTCTCCTCCGTCCAAGCTGCTGGCCAACATAACTGAACCATTCCCAATGCTTCTGAGCTTGCTTCAGTAATTCCCTGTCAAATCAGACTCCGGCCTTCAAGTCATTCTAGATAGGCATCCCAAGGAGCTCAATGATGATTAGCCGGCGGTGCCCAAGAAAACGCCGAGCGTCTGTGATGGCCCCGTGAAGTCGTTCCGTTAAGTTACAGCCGGCTGGCAGAGCCCTCATGATCAGTACTGATCATATATACTAGTTTCACTTAAAATCACTCTCCGACCATCTTATACTTGTAGCCCTAAATGGATGAAGCCCCAGCAATGGCCCATATCCCTCTCCATGCGCCTACTCCTGGGCACCTGGCAACCATACATCTATCACAACCAGGCCGCTATTAAGCAGACTATTCAGTCATCAAGAAGGGCATTTCCATGCGTTTATATACTCGTGCCAACTTCCATCTCAGACTATTGATTATCCAGTAGGCGGCTTGGCTCCCTCCCCATTGACCCCAAATCTTCTCCTTATGCTATTGTATGTTTACGGTAGGTACACGAACGTATTTCCATCAACCGGGCCATAGGCCTTGAAAGGGACTTGATAGGGAACTGGGCAACACAGCATCCGAGCTCCTCCGTGCCGTGGTGGACTTGATCATGACTGCGAGACTCATCCTCAAGCCATACCATCAATATCACCTTAACGCCTATGGGATGTGCGGCTCTCCCCTCCAAACTCGGTCAGGGCGTTTAAAAAGATGGTTGATTCAACTCACAAGTGGAAGCCATTGATACACGCAGCCGCTCTCAAGAGGCCTCGACAAGCATGAGGAAGTCTTTGGTATCACACCAAGGGTAAGGGGGACCTCAACACGATGGAATCATTCGTCTATGGAGATTTCCATGTCAATTATGAACTCGAGTCACATCAATGGCGCAGCAGAGTGTTATCATGACTCCAAAGAAACCTACTCCAACACCCTCAACAGGCGCCTGACAAATACCAAGGCACAGCAGCATCCACAAGATTAGGTGAACGATATGTACCACGGAAATGTTCCAAACGCGTTCCTCCGGGTAAAGTCCGTTGCTCTACCTTTGTGGGCGATGCTTCTTCCCCTCATCGTCAACATGACGTCGCAGCTATCTTGTAAATCAGGCCATCCCCCAACTTGAGAGGGGCAGCACTGAAGCCACGCCATGGCCGGGCTTCGATAGACCTTCCATCCAAGGACTCTGATTCCCATGACACATAACGGTCGTACTTCTGTAGCTCGGGCGAGAAATACCGCTCAATGAGCTCTCAAATGCCAACCCCCTCCAACCATCCCATCATCACAGCCAGATACTGTGCCCCAACAGTGTTGCAGAAGGAATAGCAACCCAAGTAAAGTAAACAGAATTCATGTCCAATTCAGATCAATATTCATTCCCCCGGTTCGCACGTGGCCCGGGTTCAACGGGCACGCACGCCAGCCGATGGTCCATGGCATGATCCCAAAAGACCCCTATATTCATTCGTCAAGGCACCATTACGTGATCTGCCTTGTCGTGCCTTGTCGTGCCATAATAGCCTAACAATTTCCAACAGTTTCCTCTTTTGCATTGTGGCGAAATATCCCTCGGTTCCTTGACGGGTAGCGTCGCAGTCGCAAGGGTCAGCCCTAGGTAGGTCCCTACCGACCGGCCCGCGTGTTCATCACCGAGAGATGTGGCCGTGATCATGACGAGCCTTACACTGGATGAGACTACCTGGGTAGTGATGAATCCTGAAATGCGGTCTTTTGACTCGTTATCGTTCGGTCCGAGAGTTACAACTACCGTATCAAGCAGTGACCGTCACCATATGCGTGTCCGGTGTGCGGAAAATAACAATATCAACACCTCTTCCACCATCTTCGGAGGACGAACATGGCCTCAGGACCCTATTAACCTCATAACAAAATCCAGGCATTCTAACCGCGTCATCATAACGATCAATAAATCAAACAAGGGAGCAGATAGTATCGTCAAAGCTAATACCTTGCAGAGTCTTGGACTCTCAGTCGCTCAACGCGACACTGCATTCTCTTTTGGACTCCTAGAAACTATCTCGCGATCCATCCAGCCTGGCCTGTCTATAAATGCAATCGCCATGCCATCAGGATTGGCAGTTTTTGAGCATCAAATGGTGTAGCTATTCCGTCCCATAGTTTTGTGTAGCCATTTTCCGCTCCCAAAGGGAGAAAAAAGAAATGCAGACCAGCCGTGTCTGTAAACCATCAGACTCCTTCAACACGATGCGCCGCATGTCCTGAGCCGGAAACCGTCCTGATGTCTTGTTCGTGTAGTGAATTCCAAAAGCGCCGACCCTTGGGGCTCCGTAACCCGCCCCCGTTCGCGAAAGCCTCGCGTTCCAGTGACTCCTTACTGACCACGAAGAACCTCATAAGTCATTGTTGTGTTCCGTCATGGATTCCATTCATTAATCGTGTCCGAGCTCCTGCAGTTCCCGCTCCTTGGCGGCAAGCATTTCCCGCATTCTATCCGCCTCGCGTTGTAGCGCCGCTCGACGCTCCGACTTGACCCTCTCACCATCCAGGCTGAAATCGCGCGACATCGACGGGGTCCCTGGGGTATGATCACGATTCGAAAAGGCCCCAGGGCTAGGAGCCGACGCTATCGTGCTCCCAGGTGACCGTATCGGAGGCAGGGAGTAGTCTCCATCGTCACTTCCTGCTCCCATATTGGGAGGGCTGTCGGCCGAGGTTGAAGGGTTGAGTATCGATTTGATATTAATCGACGAGACCCGCTTCGAGCTCTCCTGTCCAATTTCCCCCGAGTTGAACGCCTCGCTTTCGGTCGTGGAAAAGGATCGTTTTCGCGCCGGTGAGAGGAACGAGGCAGGGGAAAGGGACGTCTTCCTTTCGCCGGTCGATCCCATCGATGTCATGGGAGCCAGTCGATTATCGTCGTTCAATGAGCCAGAAAAGTTGCGAGGGTTGTTCGACTGGTGGTACGCAGCAAGATCGGATGTCGAGGGCAGCGGTGACATTGTCCTGTTCGGTCGCACGACTGGCTGAGGCTCGATCGTGAGTGGGTGGTCAGGTCGACGGCGTAGGCCAAGGTTAACAGATCCATCTTCATTCGTCGACCCTCTCTCCAACCCCGAGTCATGCTGGCTTTGTGTCTCGACAGACTCCATTGCGTCTTCCATGTCTTCATCTTGAGAGGCGGGAATTATTCGTTTTCGTCGTTTGATTGTTGATTTTTTCATCGTCATAGGTCTGTGGACTCCATGGAGTTTATAGTAAAGTCCTGCCGACATTAGCCACCATGCAAGGAAATTCTCACAACAGGATACTCACCACACGCATTGCAGATAGTGTGGCCGCTCTCATCCCGTCTCCAGAGAGGGGTGATCGTGGTGCTGCAGTTCTGGCACGCAATCACAACCGTAGCGTTGGTGTTCTGCTGGGCCTGGACAGCATTGACGTCCACAGGAACAGGCTCCGTCTTTGCCATCTCTCCTCGACTTTGACAGCCTTGTCGCTTTTGCACTCCGCCAAGGTTGGCACTCTTGGAAACTCGGTTGTTGTAAGCCGGGCAACCATTGCAACCCTCTGCGCCGCCTGTTCCATTACAACGGCCACCGCCAGGACAAGTTCCTCCGGGAGTCTGGTCGGCAGATACATAAGTCGCATTTGATGCAGCAGCCTTCGATGATGCCGCGGTCGCGGCGAGTTTCGGTGGAGCGGTTCGTGGAGGGTCCGCGGGGACAACATTCGGGGGCCTCTTGAGGCTTGTCGGGCGAGCAGCATTCCTGGCTTTCAAGTACAGCCCGCAGGCATTACAAATCGTGGCGCCCTGAGGTGATCTCCTCCACAATGGTGTTCGAGTGGTTCCGCAGTTGCTACCCCAGAATGAGAAACGATAAGACAACAACAAGATGTTTGAATACTCACCTGCACACTTGGCCGTGACTGCCACCTGGAGGAGGGCTCGCTTTCGTGCCACGCTCGGAACCAGGACTCCGCTTGGACATGGTGACTGAAGATGGGCTTGTCTTGGAACCAGATGGGCTTCCGCTCAGCCTTTGTCGCTGGTCGTGTTCCTCGTGGCCTGTGGGAAGACGTGTTCGTTCCTGAGAGGACGCAACCACACTCTCGTTCGGTTTCGAGGACATGGGCCTTGACGGCAAGGCAGTTCGCACAGAGCCCGCCTCGCGCTGATGGCTGTACAGCGCCGCCGGCTGAATCTCTTCGCTCATGCCCGTAGGTAGAGCCGATGTTGTCGAAGCGACCAAGATGACGGTGCCTCTGGGGTACAGCGAGTGGATATACCGGGGTACCAAATGGAAGGGTGTGTTAGAGTAAAGATGGATTGGTCAGTTATACAGAGAGAACTGTATCATGCATCTGGCGTCGATATCGAGTCGGCGCGAAGGTTACGATGGATGGTTGTACAGGATGGGGGGCAGAAAGGGCGGGTTTGATGATGAAAGAGAAGTTCTTTGGAGCGAGTCGTGGACGGCTGCAGCGGCTTTGTCAAGTGGTTGCAAGCCGGCCGACGAGGGAGGCGAATCCGGAGAGGTGCCGGGGCGGCCGGGTGCCGCAACTACAGGTTCCTTTGGGCAAGGAGAGAGCTAAATAAGGTATGACTACCTAGCCTCGGTGCCAGGTGTAAGCCAGGAATTCGGGCAGGTACCTGGCAAGGGGCCTGGCACAAGGCCAAAAGATATGTATCGCCGGGTCGCGAATTCGCCGGTGGGCAGACCAGTCGACAAAGGCGCCAGGGTACGGGGTACGTCGACTCGGAGGCAGATGACCCAGCAAGTAGCCCCCAATGGACGGATCGGTCAGTCAGGACTGGAACGAACGGGAGCCAAGGTATTGGTCAGGCGACAGAGATGCCAGATAGCGACGCGACAGCAACCGGAGGGTCGGGGCCGACGTCAGGCCAGAGCGAGAGTCCACGTCGGGGGTCCAAAGCCGGGGGTGGACTACTGGGAGAGTATGTCGAGAGAGGAAGAGGAGGGGGAGAGTAGAGGAGGGAAGAAACAAAGACGACGACGGATCGCCGACCAAGGAAGCGGGCGCGGTGACCAGTTGGGAGTAGTCAGAAGTTGGTAAGACAGCAGGGCGGCGCAAACCGAAGGACGTCGAGAGGTTCGAAGGCGTGCTTGGCAAGCAGGTAGGCAGGGGAGGCCGTCGTCAATGGGCTCGCAGCACCACCAGGCTGGGACGGTGACGAAGACCAGGGGGTAGGCGTGCGGTCCCAGATCGATCACCGCACACAGGCGGACAAAGAACAGCGGTGGAGGGCGGCAGGGACGTTGACCCCCGGGGGGAGTGAGGTCAGAGGACGAGTTGAAAGAGGTGAAGGAGTTGGAGGGGGGGAAGATTCGCAGAGGCAGACGAGGCGCACCTCAGCAGCGCAGACGACCAACAACAAGCAACCGAAACAAGAGGCGGCATGGATTGTGAGAGATGGAGGGCAAAGCAAGCAAGGTAAGTTGGATGAGGATGAGCAGGATAAGACGATTGATTGCAAGGTAGGATGGGGCTGGGGCTGGATTGTCTAGCTCCAGTCAGTAGCAATAGGCGCGCCGTACTGCGCAAGGTAGATTAGTTATGGTGGATATGAGAGTGGCCGTCGGCAGGTGCATGTGCATGACCTAATGGAACCAGGAGCCCGCACACGGAGCAGGGCCTTGTCCTCTCTTCCCTCCCTTGCCTGTCGCAGGAGGAGGAAACGAGTCGCAGCCTGGGAGTGACGTGCAAAGGACGTCGCCAGAATCCTCTGTATTGCCTTTTCTGGTGGTGAGGCCCAGCATGATGCGACTACTACTGACGGGCCCCCCTCGAGCGTGGGATGACCGCCACGGTCTTCTCTGTCGGTGGGTTGGGGTTAAAACGACCGGTCTCCTCTGGAGCCATCCATGGCCATTCATACATAGCACCATATTCTAGTGCCTCTTAGCCTCGACGAGGTGCCGTTTCCGACAGCCTGGAGCCCGCGAGCTGTCAAACCCCTTGGCGGTGACTTGCTTGCTTGTTGGCCCCCGTACGCCAGACGATCGTCCCCTGTCCAGCGGCGTCCTGAGTCCTCCGGATCTTCACCCAGCCGCCCACGGGATGCTTCACAGAGCCCTCGCAGTAGTCCTCGGCGACCCGAGGACCCTTTCGCAGGGTGCCGTCACAGGGGCCTCACAGGCCCTTAGATCCAAAAGTTAGCGGGCCCCCCTCCTCACCGCGGCTCTGTCAAATGGTCTCGGTCGCCCCTGAAATGACTCGGATTACATTGCCCGCCCCATGATTGGCCCAGCTCGTACGGAGAAATTCCTCAGGGCCACTTGACACCGCTGCCCGGCTTTTGCGCAGGGGATCGTCGCCCTGGTGCCCTGATGGACCAAGATCCAGTCGACGCTAGGCCGAGATCGGGTCCTCTTTTTTGTCTTCTGAGGTACGTACCTTGGAACCTGCGCCACAGTTCTCGAACGCCGCGAGGCTGTCGGTAGCTTCAGCCCGAAGTGTGTGGGTTTTCGCGAATCGCAATCGTCACCGTTTTGAGCGTCAAACCTCGCCGTTCACGTCGCCCACACCCGATTGGCGTCCTCGGATAGCATCGCGATACCCTCGTCCGCAGAGGACAACCTCTTGGATTCTCCATCATGACATCCGAGCGCGGCAGCAGCCCCAAACGGGAGCCTACTCCAACCCTCCCCCTATCCTCGATACCGCAGAAGCGCGCCCTCGAAGAAGGCCGTCACAGCCCCGTCGTCCCCTCGCCATTGAACCCCGAGGTCAAGCCCTCCGAATCTCTAGCCCCCGAAGATGCTGCTGCGCAAGCTGCCCGCTCCAAGTCGGTCCGCACAAAGAAGGATACGCTCAAGAAACGCGAAGCCAAGGGAAGCGCCTTGGGCGGCGACAGTGCCCGCGCAACCCCCGATCCAAGGGCAAAAGAACCAAAACAGAGCGAATCTAGTCCGCTGCGCTACAAGCTTGCGCCTCCCAAGCCGTCCGACTTTGACCTCCCTCGGGGGCCTGTCTTGACGACGCACCACGAAATCACAACTCCCAGCGGTGAAGCGGTCGAGTTTTTCGAGACCTCTGATCAGTAAGTCCAGATCGCAATCAGCTCAATGCGCCCCAGGCTGACCCAAGAAGTGTTTCCAACAAGAAGAACTTCCGCTACACGCATTGTATCGCCGACCCTCTCTTCCCATCCATGATCTACTATCGAGTCACCGAGCCGGAGCCTTTTGGGCCCCGCATGAGCTTCGAGGACTCTGCGGGGCACGTCTTCTTCGACAAGTCAGCGCGCCAAGTCACAACGAATAAAGGATTCCGCATGGCACGAGCGAACGTGGCTGTAAGAGAGGGCCGGTGGTACTGGGAGTGCAAAATCACACAAGGGATACGCCCGCCCAAGGATGGCGACTCCAAGCCAGAAGGCGGGCGACATATCCGAATGGGCTGGGCAAGACGGGAGGCATCGCTGGATGCACCTGTGGGGTTCGATGCCTACAGCTATGGCATCCGAGATGTCGCAGGAGAAAAGGTTCACATGTCGCGGCCCAAGGAGTTCTTCCCCGAGGGAGAAGGCATCCGGGAAGGCGACGTTATTGGACTGGAGATTCAGCTGCCGTCAGAACACCTTCATCGCAAGATCATGTCTGGGCAGTACAATCCGCTAGTCGACCAGGCCGATGAAGAGCCTCCTCCCTCAGCTGAAGCGCACAACATTGTGCGCGATCGCGTACCCATCCGCTTCAAGGCCCACACCTACTTCGAGAAGATCGAGTACCACACGACAAAGGAGCTAGAGGATCTCATGAACCCAGCTTCCACAAGTATAAACAACACTTCAGAAGCCCCCGGGCCTGTTCACCCAACCCCCAGTCTCCGCACCCTTCCCAACTCGCGCATCCGGGTGTACAAGAACGGCGTTCTCATGGGCACCGCCTTTGAGGATCTCCTCGGCTTCCTCCCTCCCGCGTCTCGCCCCATGCCCCAGGTCGGTGCCCGCGAAGGCCTCGATGACGGTATGCTGGGATACTACCCTGCCGTGAGCGTCTTTCGTGGCGGCGCCGTCGAGGTCAACTTTGGCCCGGACTTTTGGTGCCCTCCAACTGACGACACCACAAACGGCGACGTGGAGATGGTGTCACCTTCCAACGCCAGGCTGAGCAAGGTCCACGCCGTGTCTGAGCGTTATCACGACCAGATTGCCGAGGATATCGTCTACGACGTTATCGATGAGGTTGACTTTTGGATGAAGGATGGTGGGGGTGCAACAGACCGCCAAGGCGTGAGCGCCAAGAGCGAAGCTGTCGCCATGGCGCCAGGGCGAGAAGAGATCAAGGAGTTGGTCCAGGATGACTGAGACGATTTGGCAGGTTAACATTGCCGTTCATGCATGGAAGCCCACGGGGAGATACCGGGGTATATCATGATCGACTTTCACATCTTATTAAGTAAAGATACCCACTGTGGCAACACAGAATCAAATTTGTAATTATCAAGATACTTATCACTAACACTAATGAAACCTGGTATCCTCTGCTCCATGGCCCAGTATCGGCCTTCTCGTGTCATCGATTGTCGTCATAACTTGTGTCGTAACATATTGCTCATTACCATGGAAAAGCACTCCAAACTAATACTGAAAACGCGCCTCGGAACACTCATCAACGAGGAGCCGAATCACGCGGGGCAGCCGGTTCAACGAGAATCGGCGACGGTTCCGATAATGGCGATACGGGCTCTCGGGTGGCCGCTGGGTTGGTGCTCGAGGTCGCAGTCTCTGGGGCAGGGAGCAGAGGGTCGTCAGGAAGCTCCTCGATGCGGTCACTGCCGTCAATAGGAGCTTCGGTTTCAGACTTTTCACGCTCAAGCCGGACCTCACGGCCGCGCTTGTGGCAGTACCAGAGTACAAACATGAGCACTGGAGGAATGTTAGCGACGGAAACGTGGCGTGTGTGCAGAGTCAGGTGTACTTACAGAACAGCGCAACGCTCCATATGACGTTTGTGCCAATAAAGGCGGGCCACCGCACCTTGAGCGCGTTGACGACCGCCTTGAGCATGCTGACAATAGCACCCGGCTTCGTCACAAGCTCGGTCAAGTTCTGTGGCTTGAGCAGGTTCATAGCAGCTTCCTTGACGCCCTTGTCCGTCTGGGCCTTGAGACCTTGACTCTCTGCCGCAGCCGCGAGCAGCTCTGGCGCCAGAGACGACGTCAGCTTGTCTGGAAGTTGAGTGACGAGCTTCTGAAGGGACGAGGGCATCTTCTCGAAGCCGCGGTTGATGGCACCGTCGCGGTCCTCGATGAGGCTCCCAAGGTCGTCGTATGCTGTCGGCACGCCGTTGGCAAGGTCCTTGAAGACCTGGGTGAAGCGCGACAGGAGCTCGGACGACTCGTTAGAGAGCGAGACGATCTTGTTGTTCTTGGCCTGGAGGTTCAGACGGTCGAGGACATTGCCGAGGTCTTTTGTCTCCATTTCAGCCTCTAGGGGGTTGACGTCGTCTTCCGGCTTGAGCTCATCCCCCTGCTTCTTGTGCCTCGTGAACAGAGCTGTGAGACGGTTGGGATGCTTTTCATCCTTTTCCTTCTCCTTTTCTTTCTTCTCCTTCTCTTTCTTTTCCTTCTTCGTTTCCTTCTCGTGCTTCTTCTTATCCTTTTCCTTCCCCTTCTTGCTCTTGGCATCCAGTTCCTTAACCGCCTCTAACTCGCTCTCGGAGGCTGACGACAGATCGATCTGGGGTGTCTTGATACGCGGAGGCAAGGGCGGAGGCGGGCTGTCATCCTCGAGGATACTTCGAAGCCAGGACTCGTCATCATGGTCGAGAACCGGGCTCAGCGGGGGAGTATCAGAGCTAGGACGGTACTCGGTGCTGTGCCTCTCTTGACGCTGGCCGGACGCATCGTTTGCCTCGGTCCTGATCTCAGGCACAGGAGCATGGATTTGATCGGCTGCAGACCCCACCTCCGCGGGATGCGCAGCCTCTTCTGCGGCCGCTTTCTCGGCCCTGTGCTTCTTGATCTTCTTGTATGAGAAGTATTCCAACATGGTGGGTGGTGTCTTTGCTGTATCGCGGGGTCGAAGTTGAGGATCCGAGGAAGTGCTCGTGTTGCAGACGGTGCTCGGTACTATTTAACAAGTAGAGGATAAAGAGGCCGCCGAGTCTAAAAAGGGCTCTCGAGGGGCGATAGATGTTCGCACAGGCGCGCGCTTGGGATGATTTGCCTTTGTTTCACTCGCAGGCGTTGTACGCGAATCGACAGCTGAAGAGCTTACACAGCCACATGACATGTGATGTCATGGATGGATATTGTGGCTGCCGCCGAGCTCGCTCCCCTCTTGCCCGACCTTGATCCCCTCCATCCCGTCCAACCCCCACGCAACTAACGCTACTTCATGATCGACATTCAACTGCCGACGCTGTTCTAGAAGTTTGCAAAATTAGAGACCTTCCATGGATGGATAGATAAGCATAAGGTCCCATGTGTGGGTGGAGACTCAAGAGGTTTGCAACTTCGGCTAGAGGGCCAGGTACAGGCATGCCCCCGAACATTTCAGATTCCAATTGACCCTGGGTATCTTTGAACTGCTAAGGAAAAAGTGTATCGGCCGTCTCAATCAGCGTCATAAATATTCTCTTCCTCCTCGTCCTGGGGTTCGTCTACTACACCTCCTTCTTCGCGGATGATTTCGTCAGCCAGCGTGCTTCGTCGCCAGCCGCCGCCTCGTCGTCGACCTCTCTCGAACGCCTCGGTTGATGTTACCGCTCGTTCGCCTGTGTACTTCTGACCTGTCCACTCCCTGGAACACTTGGGGCATCTTTGCTCCCGTCTCGTTCGCCAGAACGCTTCTTCGCAGACATCGTGTAGTCGGAAATTGCACTCCGGCTCGGAGCACCTCAGGCCGATCGTGACGATATCCTTGCATGCTTCACAAAACTTGACCCGCTGCCATTCTCGCGGGCCAAGGTCTGGATCATTGTAGGTCTCGACCAGCCATGGCCGCAGTTCAAGCAGCGCTCGGGGCGAAAAGGTGTAGAACCCTTCGGGGCTCTTCTCGAACCAACCTCCTTCGACCAAACTTGCCAGTACCGTCTCAACCTCGCTGTGCTTCAGGCCCTTGTCGGCCGATGTCTGTGTTTGCGCATCCGCGTCGATTTCGGCCTCTCTTTGGCTCGGTCGTGCGAACTTGATCGCCTGCATTTCGGTGATGGCAAGCACTTCCATCCGTGGGGTGTTGAACTTGTCGAACATGGCGTCAAATACTCGCTTGATAAAGGACAGTTCATCGGGGCTGTACGTCGTAGCGAGTTGGGTCTGCGGGTCGGAAGTGGTATTGACCAGAGCGTAGATGCGCCGCTTCGTTGTCTGGTGGATGGTGGTGCGAATTTCGTAGTCGAAGAGTGATGCAGCTTCGGATGCCTTGTCCATGTACTCTTGAAAGTGCTCTTCCGTGATCTGGCCCGGTCGAACTTCATCTCCTTCGTCGTTCTCGCCGCGGTCGGCGTTGAATATCGCAGCGAGGAGAGGGCGGGAATCTTCAAATGTGATGGAACCCCGGGCTAGGATTGCCTGTAGGAATGCCCGGTTCCCATTGTTGAAGCTAGAGTCGCTCATCCTCCGTGCCTATTATTCGGTGCGTGCTGGGCTCTGGGGATGTGTGTTGAGAATTGCGCAGAACAAAGGAAGTTGCGACAGACTTGCGTTGGGCTGGGAGACGCGTTTCACGCGTTGCTGCGAAGGTTTAATTAAGTGCATGCACAGCCTCATGTGGCGGTGGTGGCTGTTGGTGTCTGGGTTGTTATCTTCTCCCAGGACAACACCTTCATCTTAATATTACAGATGATGTCCTCGTATGGGGTGGTTCTTTTGGTACGGATAAAGTGAAATCAATAATTGAGAATTAAGTCGTAATATGTGAAGTACTCGTCACGATAGATCAGTAATGGAGGTGATTGCTTGGTGTTCAGGCCACTGAGTTTTGGGGCAACTTGAATATTCCGTGCAAGCCAGCAGATTTGCCAAACAAGCCACAACATATTAGTACAGGGAGATTTAAAATAGAAGTAAAGCCACCCACAAACATAGATAAAGGCTTGAGCAAATAAGTATGTGAACAAACGTCGGATCGAATCCAGTTGATGACGAAGTGTAGGGTAGGTAGCCGAGAAGCTCAATGCTGACTCAGCTGGAGCATGATTGGCGATCAAGAGCTTTGAGCATCAACTCAGGAACTCTTTCATTCACTCAACACATGACGAATAGCTTTCTCATAGGCGACAGCTCCTCAAACCATTACAGCTGGCCGGCCCTGGAGATATTGCTGGATGATATAAGAGGCATTGAGTGACTCTGTTTCGTTGCGCCGGTTCGACCAAGTGGTCCTGTGCAACCCAGCCACCACGTATCCGACGCGGTGATATAGATGTTCACCCGAGAGGTGCGATATCAGCCAAACACGTGACGAAAAGAACACAAACTGCGCGTGCCTGAAGAAAGAGGGAATTGCCAGCCCTGTACCAAACCGACACCATTCATCCACTGAGCGAACCGGGCGACCATCGGGGTGGCTTCACCCCTGAGAACTGGGGCCCACGCGCATTCTGAGCTCCAACCCAGCACGCGACCAATTCAACCGCCCCTGAGCACTCGACAGCACCGAGAGGCCAAATGATGACCATGACGGATCTGAAGGAGTTCGATGTCATCCGGGTGGCTAGGAGTGATGGCTCGGACACTGGCCCTGGGTACTGGCCGGTGACGGCCCCTCTTCCGACCACCGCAAAGAAGACAAAGGACGCGGCAGCAGCAGAAAAGACACCAAGGATCAAGCCTCAGATGATTCGACTGGCAGAAGACGACCCGAGATTTGTCGAGTGGAGAGTCAAGTTGGGCATCCTGTTGAAGCAGGAGCTGTGTCCCAACCCCGACGGTAAGTCTTATCAACCAGCATCACGATCCAGATCTAACAGCGGCTGCAGAAGGAAACCCGTGGCTGGTACATTTCCCACGTGGATACTGGCTGTACGAAAAATCGAAGCATCTCTGGGTATCGGGATACCCAATCAAGGCGAAGCTATTCAAGAGCCCACAGGAGTTCGCCGTCCACTTGATATGGCTTCTCTCAACCTCGATGGACTATCGAGACTGCTGCTGCGCGCACTGTAACGCATCCAGCTTTATCAGGGGAGCTACAGAAGATCTCATCATCACTCACGAACCCCCCAAGGTTGAGAAGATACCGCCCAAGGTGACACCGGTTCCTCTACCCCCGATGCCTGGACGGCCGCCCCTGAAGCCAAACAACGCTGGATCACGGCAATCATCTGCCCAGCCAACGCCAATAACAACGGCCCAGAACTCGCCAGCACCTCCCGCTGGGGCAGCCCATCAGCCGCCAGCTCAAAGTCAAACCCAGCTCCAGCTCCAGCCCCAGCCGCAACCACAAACCATCCAACCTCAACCCCAAACCCAGCCGCAACAACCACAGCCTCAGCAGCCTCATCAGCCCCAGCAGTCGCAGCAGCCGCAGCCTCAACTTCAACCTCAACCACAGGCACAGGCACAGGCGCAGGCACAGGCGCAGGCTCAGGCGCAGGCGCAGGCGCAGGCTCAGGCTGCCCCCCAAGGACAGCCCCAGCCTATCCAATGGGCACTCAAGTCAGCTGTTCTCTTCCGCGCGGGAGAGCTGGTCTGGTATCAGAACGGAAACACATGGCGTCTCGGCGTCATAGCCGCGTCTGTGAACGGGCGCCACGAGGTGATGCCGATCGGACATGGCCTCGTCCAGCAGACCAACGTGTCCAAGACCGACGGCGACATGCGGCCATTCTACGCTTTTACAGTCCCGCCAGTCACACTGCCTGAGCTCAAGGACATGGAGTTTGACGGCGTCCCATGGGAACCACTCCTCAAGGGGGCAGCGGATGGCAACAGGCGGGAGATGATTGCACTCGATGCCTCAAAGATGGCGGCCGTCAAGATCGATTATTCATACTCGCTCTGGTCTCCGCTCTCCGAAGATCCCAACAGCAAGCCCGTGACCTACTACGGCTGCTTCTTTGGGGCGGAGCGGGTCGAGATCGGCGACGCGATGCGGCTGAGATCGCTCCCGGCGGAGCTTAATGTGCCCGCCGAGACCGGAGTTCTGGGCCTGCGGTTCATCTTCACGACAAAGGACTTTCCCGGGGCCGTCTTCTTCCGCGGGCACATCTACCAGCTCGTGTCGGAGGACGCGCCCAGCATCGTCCGCGACGAGCACCTCCCGATCGCGCTGCGGCACGAGAGCCAGTGGCGCCACTCGGTCGGGGCGCAGCGCTGGCGGTACGCCCTCGTCAAGGAGAACGTCGTGTTCAAGGAGCAGTCCATCCGGGGTCGCTTCTACCCGACGCACCGGCTCATGCCCATCCTCAACCCGGCAGAGTTCCGCGACGCCGTGTCCAAGGGCCGGGTGGATGACCTGTACGCGCACCTCAACAACCGCATGGATGGCTCGGGGAGGTATCTCGGCCGCAAAGTGAACCGCCTCGGCACCCTGGGGGCCTCGGTGACACATACGGCTAGGCTCAACATGGAGCCATTCATCAGGGAAGAGCTTAACGAGAAGGCTATCGAATGATGTACTACCTGCCCGTGGAATTGGGTATTACAGAGGTAGCAAGGAGTCACGTTTGCAAGGGAGAAGAGTGACAAGGGAGCTATCGAAGCAGCGGGCTTGGAGTCATGTTATTAATGTATTGTAGCTGCTATTTTGTTATCCAGTAGACAGTAAAGCAACCGAGAGCAGCAAGGTATCATTCTATTCAACCGTTTTGAAGTGAATATATGACATCCCTCCAACTGTTGACGCCCAAGTAAACACCAGCCATACGGAATAATACCTTGGCACACCCAGTCTCAACCATCAGAAACACCCGTCCCCCCTTCTTCCAACAAACCCCCTCCCCGCTGTTTCCGAAACCACCACCAGCTTCTCCTCACGATACCACCATCCCAGCTGCAGCTCGAAACCCACACCGCTACAAACCACGAGACCATCACACACACGCTCGCAAACATACACACACACAATCTCCGAATCCTCCCAAGCGACCCTCGTAAAGTGAATGGAATACCCACCTCTTGACATTGAGATAACTCACAAAACAGAGTCGGCGCAATTCGGGGAGCAAGTGGTTCTTCCAAAAAGCAAAGTTACATATCCGAATCTGACAGTGAGGGTACCCCCCAGCCATCCGCAAAAGCAAAAGAGTATATGCAGACAAGAACGACGACGCCATTGATGGATGAGGATTGCGGCCTAAAGGATGGACCATATGCAAGAAATCCACTCATGCGGTGATACCTGGGAAACCACACGAGCCACCACCGTCCCCCCCCTCCTCCGTACCGCCAGTCTGGTCACGACATTTCCCCCGCCCTGGGGGTAGGCAGGCAGGCTGACGGTGTAAAAAGGGAGATATGGAACCCTGGCGGGGTTCTTCCTGGGAGCAAATGAAAATGGGGTGGGTATGGTGTGTTGCGTGGTGTGAGGCAGCATGGAGAGATCGCCGTTACACGGGCCTGGGACCTATGGCGGCCAAGTGTGAGACGACGCTGAGGTCATGGGGCAAGGGTTTGAGGATCGAGGTATGATAAGTAATTGTTGCTATTGTATCAGGCTGAAGGGAATTGCCAGGAATGGTTGGATACCTAATCAGTTGTCAACTGACAACTAACTAACCACCTCGGTTGTTCACAGGTTCAAGCACATGGTGAAGAATGACATTGTCTCATTGAGGGGCAGAGAAACCATTCCCCAAAAGAATCTGTGACCACGAGAGAGAATCAAAGAAAGAACCGCTTTCTCGCTGTCGCCAAACACATTAACCATATGGCCCACCCACCTGCGTGTGCGTGGTATTCATCCGCTCCTCTGCTATAGTCCCCCCTAGAAGTTCTATGCGCAGTTTTTCGAGACACAAAAACTCAACCGACGGCTCTTCTTCCCCAAGGCCGTCCTCCATCCTCTCTCCCCAACTCCTCTTTTTTTTCCAAAAATCAGTGTCGTCTCCAAACTCGCTCCGCTCCCCCGTAGTACTACAACTCTGTTCGTAAATGCGTGTGTGTAAATGACTGGTGAATGCAAAATCATGGAGATGGCGCTTGAATGATCCAGATCGTGATGTCGTACGCGTCAGGTAAATAAACTCCGCCTTCTCTATCTCGTGGGAACCAACAGGCATTCGTGGAATGATGCAGACCGTCCGCGCTCCGTGTCGGGGGCTGTCATGCATGCATGCAACATGGGGTGGATGAACCGTGCAACGTATGGCCGAATAGAAGTAGAAAGGACTGCTGATGAGGGCGGACAATCTCTCAACTCATCGGTGTGGGTGACAAATCTTCTGGCAATCGTTTCTCGCTCTCGCCGTTCGAATGTCGTCGTAGGAAAGACCAAAGAAATAACCTCCTCTCTTCATCCCCTGGGACGACCCCTAATCCAGGGGGTCGGCACATGTCGCTTGTTATGCCACCTTCAGGTTTTCAAGCCGCTCCTGTAGCTTCTTCAATAACTCCGGGTCTGGTTCGGGCTCGACCTTGCGAGGTAGAACACGAGGCGATTGGTCCGTCTTCTCTAAGCCACACTTCTTGCAATTGGTTCCGTTTTCCGCTCCAGTTGGGAATATCGTCTTGCAGTCCTTGCATTCGTAGTGGGGTACGCTACTGGGGCCGAATTCGTCTCCAGGATAACCAAATGGATATTTGTCCTTCTTGGGTCTGCAGGTGTTGTTAGCAATCACACATCACACCGGGGATTTCAGGTCTCAACATACGGGTCTCGAGGGCAGTCGGTGCAGCGGACGTGGCCGCACTTATCGCAAGTCTTGTTACCGGAAATAAACAGCGTCGAACACTCGTGGCAAGTCCTGCGCACCCGTTGGCGAGGCTTCTTATGGACCAGATCCTGTCCGCCAGTCTTGCTGGGTCGGGTGAGGACGATCTTCTTTTCATCAAAGGCGTAAGTGTAGTCGGGGATAATAGGGGCGTTCTCCTTGTTGGCCTTGATGATGGCGGCACGTCGCTCGCGGCTGGCGATAATCTCGGCCTCGGTTCGCTTGGGAGGGTAACGGGTACACTTGGTGCAACGGGCGTGCTGGCAGTTGGGGCACTCCTTGGCGGAAGAGAAGGTGGCACTGCACTTGTGGCAGGTTCGGCGGACGCGCATGCGAATGGGCTTATCCATACGGAGAACGGTGTCGTCGGGAGATCCAGTCTGAAGTTCCGAAATCTTGATATCAAGTCCGTAACGCTCGCCCAGCTTCTTGGCGCGCTCCTCAATGAGCTGGCTCCTGGTCAGCTTGGAGACGCCTTCAAGGCCTTCGTATCTGGCTTTGGCATCCGGAGCCTTCTTCTCAGCGGCGGCAGGTTCACTGTCAAGGAGTTAGCGACTGATGGATATTGCAAGATGGCCCACAATGTCCGGGATGAAGAATGCAAGCGCCCAGGCACACTCCGAGGAGCGTTTTGGGACACATCTATCCAGGACTCGTGTAATTCGTGGCAGAGGAAGCGTACCTCGTCTTGACAGGCTCAGATTGGCCGGAAGGAGCGGCCTTGGTGGTTGACATGGTGGACAGGCGCTTGTTGGAAGAACCCTCCCGCTTGAGGAAGGTCTTGGTTCTGGTGAGAAGCTTGGTGAAACCCTTCTCCTTCTTCTCCTCCTTGGGCGCCGAGGGCCCGGCCTGCGAAGGGGAGCTCATGATGTCGACTGGTCTTGTGCAACTGGTTTGACAGTCGAATGTAGATGGGATTTTAACGAGGGCCGAATAAACGGGAATTAAGGCCGGAGAATAGTTGTAGTTTAATTGCCTGCTGAGGAGACACTCCGGATGGAGGAGGCAAATATGTCAAGGTAAATTGTGGATGGGCGGGATTGCGATGTTTCGTCCAGTCCGAATAATGGGTCGAAGTTGAGGTTCGGTCGGACCGAGGAGTGGCGCTCAATAGAGTCGACTATCGAACGATGGCGACGGACCAAATCAAGGAACGTCGAAGCGGAAAGGGATCGTGTATCGGGGATTGGCGCGGGGTGAGGCAGAGTTTATAGACCTCCCATGACGCAGACGAATTGCGAGAATGGAGCGGTTGGTTGGAGGTTTTGAGGGGAGGAGAGAAGAGGAGAGGGAGAGAGTTCGCAGAGGGAGGATGGGCGAGGGCGGGCGAACTATACTTACTCTGGCCGTCGCTAGCTGGGGCGGCGCTGTAGTAGGCGAGCCGGCGTGGTGGTATCAGTGGGTACAGGCGGCCCGGCGCTACAGCGCTACAGAAGACGGAGGTGACGGACAGCGAATAGCAGACGGCCTAGGGCGGCAAGGGCCCAAAGCACCCAATGCCTGGTGACAAGCCGTACGAGTTTGTTGCGAGGGATCCATGGGAATCCATGGCCCCATGCGGGAAAGGGCTTGTGGGGGAGGACGGGGGTGAGAGGTGAGTGAGAGGGGAGTGCGAGTCGTGGACCGTGGGCTGTGAGAATCCGGCAGGACGGGCTCCCATCATCTGTCCGTGGGCGGCAACAGCTGCTGCAGGAGAGTCCACGCTGGAACCGGGAATTGTAGTGGACGACGGCGGGACCCTTTCCAGGGAGATGGGCGACGCCAAGAAGCCGTCGCTCGGACTCTGGGGACGGGAAGGGAAAGGTGTGGTTTGGCGCGTGGTTCGGGCGGCCCTGACGATGCGTCCCTCGCTTGGTTCTTTTGGCCTGGGAGGGTGTGCACATTGGATGCAGAGGCGCCTCTACTGGGCCCTTCACAGGGAATCTAACCAGAACGGCGACCCCTGCCATCCATGGTTGGACCCATGGATCCATTAGCAACACAGTGTCCGTCCGACGGAGGTGAGGAACAGCAATATCCTCCGTGGTATTTCCCTTTCCAGACGGGCGGTACACTGATCAGCGCCCTGCTTGTGCGTGCACCAGTTGGGTCGGGTCGTCCTGGAAGAGGCCTGGTGGCAAGGCAAATAAAATGCACGGCAGCAAATGGCAGCAAACGTGGACGCAATTGCTCCGAGACCACATCCTTGCGGTCGGCCGCCAGCCGCCAGTGGCAGCGCCGAGGCCCTGGCTGTCAGTCAACCACCAACGTTTGTCCCAGCAGCCCGGCCTTGCTTGTTGACGATTCATGTCTTGTCGCACAAGGCGACATGACATGGATGGATGGGGGAGGGAGGTCTCACACCGAGGCCGACACGGAAACGGGGAATGCCCCGTGTTGACCTACCTAGTGTGGAGAAGGTCAACCGGCCATCGGGTGTCATTGATGAAGGGAGACCCAGAGCGCTGGGAGTTGTGAGTTGCAAGTTGATGAGTTGTGCAAGTCTAACGGATGCCTCCCCGCCGAGAGGAGCATTAGCATGGTCAATTGCTACCTAGCCCGGTGGGGTATAGTATGTACCTAGGTAGGTAGGTAGGTATCCATTGATTTGGCCCTTCCAAGGCTCGTGTCCAAGAAAAACTCGGGACACCAAACTTGACCACTTTTCGCCCCAATGAGAGAGGGCATCGACACGACAAAAGAAATTATGATAAAAAAAATTACCCTGATTTGAGAATACCTTTCAACTCTCTCAACATATTTTTAAACAACCTTGCCAACTATCCCCGCTGCTTCTTTTCGCATTGAATAGGTAGGCAGCTCCAAGCTTGCCAACGCGTGTGTGTCTCAATCTTTTCTTTGGCTGCGTGCTAGGGGCCCCTATAGAGGGCCTGGTCTACTGTCTCTGACTGCTGCTGTTGTTTCCGCGCGCCGTTCTCTCATCGAGCTCGAGTATGGTGGCGGCAGCGGCGCGATCCAGAAGGCCAGGATTAGCGGGGAAGGTCCAGATGTTGAAGACGGCACTTCCGGCCAAGGCCAGCCACGGTCGCGGCAGCAGACTTGTGTGTTGTATCAGTCAGACCCGAGAGAAGGGAAAGATCTGGACCCTCCGACTCAGGCGTTCTCTGCCGTGTCTCACAACATTCATTCGTGTGTGAGTGTTGGGACGCATCCATGGAAAGAAGAAAAAACCGTTTGCCTGTCGCCATCCGTGCATCCATCCACCCATCCTGTTGGCGAGCGAGAAATGCAAAACGCCAGGGCAGCCAGCATGCACCTCCACGTAATAGAAGCTGGGAACCCTTTTTCGGGGTTGTCCCGAGGAAGAGGTCAGGTTCAGGGCTATGTTACAGTGCACAATGCACAGTACATCGTTCCTTGGTAACTGGGGCGGTAAGGTAGCAGCAGCAGCAGCAACAACGTCAGTCAGTCACATCATTCAACTTTTCACACACCCCCCCTTCCTTCTTTCCTTCCTTCCCGGACGGACCCCGCTCAAGCAAGATCCCAACCAGAACCCCGTCTATCCCTGCCACTGAACCTCTCGCACCCAGCATGTTCGAGCACGAGTATCGCTTCTTCGGGGGCAGCTCCCGGCCGAGATTGGGGACAAACGAGAGAGACACGCCTTGGCCAAGGGTTTCGCGAGCTGCTAACCATTAGCCGTGGCGCCAGTTCAACCCTGTCTGGGCTTTCGTTATGAGATGTCACTTCCATCAGTTCCGCCTCCTCTTTTGCTGTTGCATTCTGGTATCGTTGACGGGCATCGTTTTCCTGACCTGCTCCGGCCGGTCCCTCGACTTTCGGCTACATCATCCGCCGCCGACAGCATGGCCAAAATGAAATGACTGCCTGCCTGAATCTCTCGTGTCGCCGCTTCAGCCTCGAAAAGTCGGTATGACCCAATATCGCTTCCGCCTTAACTCCTATCTCTGCAGCGCTCGACAAAAAGTCACTGACTGGCTGCGCCTCGTTTGCATCCCGACAGCATGGGCAACCCCAGGGTCACTATGGGCGGACCACCTCCTCCTCCCCCCTTCCCGCGCTCCCGTTTGCCTCGAGTGCAAGATGCACCCCTGGATCCATTGAGGACTCCGTTTTCCATCAGTCCACCATTCCACTCTTCAAACAGACCAAGCTCCCAATCACACGTGGGGCCCGCGAGCAGAGTCCTCAGTGGCACTCGACGAGGCACACGGAAGGAATCTTCATTAAACCCAGGCCACTGGGTGCAGCGCGATGGACGTTGCGCTAATCGTCTGGAAGAACCGTTCATTCTCGGTGGGCAAATCAACATGCCCGTCTTGATCTTGGAAGAAGCCCGATGGCGAACCTAGGGTTCTTTTGCAAGCTGCTGACCTGTCCCTTCGCTAGCGAATAAGGGCCGAGTGCCGCCTGCAACGCGCAGGGCAATGTGGTCGCCATGCCCTGCTTCTGGTTGCGTTGCGTGCCGAGGCACCGCAACTACAACTACACGCGCAGCAACAGCAGCAAGGGGCACGTCTGCTTACAGCACATCAGCGACGTACCTATGGGTGCAATCATCCCGGCTGAGGGGTTCTAACTTCTCACTGCGCGCAGTAGCTTGGTCGACTACTGTGCCTGCGCCTGTTCGCTGACGCTGTTTGACCGAAACTCCGCCCGAGTTTTGTCGGGACCAGCAGCGGCTGTCTGTCCGTGCTTGCTGCTGCCGAGATTAAGAATCCATTGCTCAGCCAAAGACGAATTTACAACTCGCCGATTCGATACAATACGCAGAGAAATGTCCGAGAAACCGAATCTAGGACCCATGTCTGATCTTCCCGCTTAAAGATGCAAAAGCGGTAAACACCTCATCCAGGACAGACAGGGCAGGGCACTGTGCCATCCTTGGCCTTTTGGCACGGAGGTTCAAGCCCAGTTCGCAAAAGCGTGAGACGGCGATGCGAATAGGGAACAATTGGACCTCCGCACTGCATTGCACTGCACCGCACCGCACCTCACACATGGTCGGTCGCCGTGGCACGATGCAACATTCCAGTCGCTTGCAGATTGTGGCCCAGTGAGGGAGTGAGTGCCTTGCTGCTGGAGGCAGGCGACTGTTGGTCCGTCAATTGAGGGGGCAAGCGGTTCGAATTACCTGTTGGGAGTTGCATCTGGCACAGGCTTGGGCCGATGACGCAGATTGCCCTCGTTGTTGTTGTTCTCGGACAGGAGACATTGATGATTGTCGTTCTATCGTCGCCACATTCGATAGCTTCTTCACCTCTGCGCTATTAACCTGCCTGCCTACGGCATCTATAGCAGGAGGTCCTCTCACTTGACCCCTTCTCCACGACATCATCTCTCTCATTCGCCTTCCTATCTCTGCTGCATGGCATGACTTGCTTGCATCGTGCCTCCACCGTGACCCGGAGCGCCATGAGCTGATTTCAACAAGTCTCGCCCGTCCTGCAGATACCCGCTGTCTCCCGCCAAACGACTGTGCCAACCTGGTGGATCGTCCCGCCTGCCCGCCTCTGCTCTCTCCTCTCATTGGAGCTTGGACGGGGAAAATATTATTAGCATTGGGCCTCCGGAGGATCGACCGTGGGAGACCGAGCGCCCACCCCATTCTCCTTGGTCAAGATGGATCATGGATGGATCCTCACACGTTCTAGAGGGGAGTGGAGGAATAGGAATACCGGACTGGAGATGAAGGTTTCGGGCTAACAAGAGGGAAAGATTCGAGAGGCTCCACGAACCACTCCGGCGGTAAGTTTGTCGTCAGAGACAGGCCGACAGGATGCACTTTGGCCAGAAATGGCATCCGTCCAGAAGAGGGGGAGCGGGAGGCGCGAGTTCGGGGGTTGCTGGGCCCAAAGTTTGCCAATGGCTCGCTCTCATCAGATCGAGCCATCGGTCATGATGCTGGAATCTTATTAGATCCTGGTACTGTGCAGTGCAGTAGCCGCCCCTTGGGCACCGACTGACAGAACCTTGTGCTACTGGCAGACACTGACTGACTGACAGACTGACAGACCGGCTGGTGACTGGCAGCCGTTGATCCGCTCGTCAATGGCCGCCTTCGTGGCTTCATTTGCGCGCCCTCTTCAAAAGGTCTTGGGATCCATCCATGGATTCCCAGCAATCCCAGCGGGCCGGTTTCAGCAGCTGAGACATGGCCAACAAGAAGCTGACAGACAGACAGCCTTGCTTGGGCTTTTGCCACCGGGATCCCGGCGCATGCACCCACATAACTGCGAATTGGGTGTTGGGCTTTCACCGCCCTTGTCCACTCGGTATCTTATCTTTAGCAGATCATCTCCATTGGCATCCATCGTTGGGTGTATTGCCAGCAAGCAAGTAAAGTCACCCTCAGAGGTCTGCAATTTCCTGCTCATGCCTGCCGTCATCTATCTAGCCTGGACAGCCGATGCAGAACTTAGTTATGGGCCAGGCTTGGTCCCACATACCGCTTGCTTACTCGCAGCTCTCTTGTTGTATCAAGATGTGCTCCCTTTGCGATACCATGATTGATGGTGGTGGGAGGAATGATCCAGTTACCGTATCCGTCAGCGATCCATTGGCAACCCAGAGAATTGCCATCACCAGGGAGGGCGAGAAACTCAAAGTTCGGGGATTACACTGCTCGCAGGCTGTTATCCACGTCGTCGTCCATACGGATTCGCAACCCAGTGGTGGTTGATAAGTAGGTACTTTGTCGCCCAAAACAGGAGGGTTACACAGACGCAGCGGGCACATTGCAACAGGGCAGTCATGATCCTCTCACTGTCTGTGGCGGCATTCCTTGATGTGCACCTCGATCTTCTGTTTGCCTCCGCGATCCTCAACCTGGCATATACTTGCTTGGCGCATGGATTGCACCAAGCCGGCAGAGCTTCATCACATTTCAATGCCACTTCTTTGCAGTCATCCCTTTGGGCCGTGTAGCCGTCTTGGGGGCTCATTCATCGGCAGTTGCTGCGCTGCCTCTTGGTCCACTCGTCTGAGAATGTCTATCCTGCACTTCCATGACGACTCCGTCCGCATATACCCCAGTTCCAAAGCTACGGCATGTGGATTCTTTCAAGCTGTCCCTTGCTAAGGATGCGCTGATGGTTATGGCCGCTGGACGAAGTGTGTTGTCAGCGTCCATGCTCTCGATGGATGGATGGATGCCATGCGTTGTGATTGTGCCCACTGCCACTACAACACTCGAGAAACATATTGCTCCTTCCTTTACCGGTCCTATATGAAAACACATTCCACTCTCTCCACCTATATTCCACCCAAATCCTACCTGCAAGGCGAAAATACCACGGGCGAGAAGCATGCGTATGCTTCGACGTGTGGGCCACCACCACTTGAACAATGTGAGAGATGAACCAAGTCCCTGGATGAAGAAAACGACAAATATTCAGCCGCCTTTAAGTAACGACAACAGTTGACGGAATATATAGAACACAACTCTGATGATAAACATGCGACTTATATGGAAGAGTGTTTGTATTTGTGTAACTGGGTATGGAGTTTTATCGCACTCCGGCTGTGCTTGCAAGCCATGATGCCCCACTTGGCTCTTCCAAGTCACATCGGATTTCCATTTGCAGAGATCAAGGCAGCATATGATTGGAAGGTGGCCTTTGTCTGCGTTCGTAGCGTGTTTCGTATAGAGAGGCAGCTGGGTCTCTGGCCTCGATGCATTTTATGCTCAAGTTGTGCCGCATCGTGAAAACGCTAAAACATCACATCCATGGATGGTTGGTTTCCATGCCGGCCAGAGGACGCCATCTCCATTACACTTCTCTATGTCTTCGTATGTATACTTACGCCTCACTAACTAGTAGACCCGTGCCCTCTCTGGTCTAGCACCTGTAGTTGAAACGTGTGGCGCCGCCTTTGACGCTTTTTGCGGTCTCTATTGTTTGTATGCCCACGAATGTCGGCTGAACGGGTGAGCAGTTGAGTGATGCTCGTGCACGAAGTGAAAAGGTGGACGGGTTTCCCGCCATGGCCTCTTATTTGGCGAACTGAGCTGAGCTTGGTCTTGGCATCTATGAGAATGCTGAAAGGGTGGTCAAGTTTCGCGATGTTTGTAGTCTAAAGCATAGCCATTTTGTGTTGATGCAGTTGAGAATATCACTAAGTCTAAAGGGTAGCTTCGTAAACGCTGGATACCTTGGCAAGTGACTCGATGAGAAAGGGCGTGTCTACGGATACCTACTCTACTTAGACTCCGGAGCTCGTGACCTCCACTGGCTTGTGCCCTCCAGCCTGAACGTTTTCGACCATTGTCTTTAGAAGCCTTCGCCAAGACTCTTGCGAACTCAGACGCCATCTCTACTGCTGCTGAATGGCGAGTGGCGTCTGCATGCGCTGCGATGATTGCACGCTTTGCGATCCCGTGGTTCCCGCCAGTTATATGTATGTGTTCCTATTCTAGTTTGTAGGAGCTGAGTACAGTAGAGGTGTCAATGGAAACTGACCTCCAAACCGACGACCTCTTTTTCTTAGATCACGACCCTCTATAGCTTTTCCTAGAGCGACAGGTTACTTGATACATCCCATATTTGTTGCTTTGAAGCGGTTTGGCTTTGGTGATGTTGTGGAATCATTGCCTGGTCAAGACGGCTTTTTTCGAGCAAGGGAGATTAGGCTTGTGGTTGTCGACATTAGGATTGTTACGTGTTTAACAACTCACGTTTTACAGTGTTTACCACGCCCTCCGATCTCGTTGTTCCTATCATGCATGTGTCTGTATGACACTGCAAGATCTTGAGGTTCTCGACTACGAGGACATCCCCTCTTGTGTTTTTCATTACCCTTTGCATTCCACTTTGCCGTCATCCTCCAGCCTCGATGCTTAAGTATTTAGACTGGCACAGAAAAGAGGCTAGACTCTAAAGGATAGGTGATAACAAGTATCAGAATTTCGTCGCATCAACATAGAAGATGCTAGAGATCAATACCTTCTGATGGGGACTACTCCTTTCTACTGACATCTACAGCAAACACCCCCTTCCTCACCTGCGCTATCAGACAACCCCGGCGCTGGAATCTTGCTTTGCATCGTCGGCGAAGAGGGCTTGTGCCCACAAGCCGTGATCCAGCTTGCAGTCTCCGCCCCGTCGTGGCTGGCAGCGGCGGAGACGACGGTCTGGTCAGGCAAAATTGGAGGTGCAGCAAGGCACATGGGCGCCCCCCCTTCTGCCTTGGCACGTCCTCTGCGTGACGGGTCTCCTGCTTAAACATCGAGATCCCCTGACTCGTTCGGAAGAGAATTTTTTATTTTTTTTTCAATAGCTTCGCGGGCAGGCAACCGGCGCCAGCCAAGTATCAAAACGCTAAGCTTGCAGGGACTGATGGATGGTTCCACGCACGGCCTGCCTGTTATCGAGCAACGGTCCCAGGATCCTACCCAAGCTGTCAGGTACTTTTTTTTCCTCTTTAGAATTGGCAAACCAGAGGACGCGGATTCGACGGCTCAAGGCCGTACCATGGAAGGGACCCTTGATAGCGGCTATGACAGCATTGGCTCACCGGTCCTGCTTTGTCGAAATGCGAACCGCTGGCAATCCGGGGAGGGGGGGGTGTGTCAGATCTCCTGCTCGGAGGTCGATCCCTGGAAAGGCAGGACGCTCGTTGGCCTCCCCTCACGCGTGGAGACGAGCCGGGGGGGTGTCTCCCAGCTAGCTACGCAAGCTGCCTTCGGTATCTACCCATCTCCCGCTCCAACCGAGAGTGAATGGTTGCAGGAGGGAGCCGCAGTTGAAAGCCGGCTGAGAGCCATCTTGGGCCCGGTGCAGCGTGACTTGTCACGCAGCCTGCAACGCCTTGCTTCCGCGGGCCTCTAGTGCTGGATGGGCTGATGACCCAATGACCCGGTGCGAGGAAGTGGAAGCCAGGGCACACTGCAGGAGGGCTTTTTTTGTCCTTGGCGTAGGTCGTCATGGTGACAAATCTTCGGCAGATGGTCTCTCCATCCAGGGAAGGTAAAAATTAGTAATTAGTAATTA
>JABFEX010001828.1:0-11076 GCA_013623515.1 Fusarium illudens
CCCTTAATGGGATAACTGCGCTGATAGATAGAGAAGAGTAATTATGATAAAGTTAATGAATGAAGTAGTCTGCCCAGCCCTTAGTGGACGACGCGGTTCCTTGGGGAATAAAGCTGGCCCGTAACTATACACCCGGGAAAACGGGAGAATCCTCGCGTCTTGGATAGGGAAAAGAAGGTAATTGTGAGAGCTCCTCGCTCACTGGAGCGAACGAAGAGTAATAAGGCTAGATGATGGATTGACTAATAAAGAAACCCACGGCTGCAGGAAGCCCTTTGAGGCTACGTTTCCTCGCTCATAATAATGATGATGATCGTGAGCTCAGGCTCCCATGAGCCTGCAGCAATTTTCTATGTAGGTGCGTCAGCAAGCTTGCAAGGGGCCCAGAATCACTTTACTGACCCTTCCCGCCCCAACTCAGTAGCCCATGGCGATAGTAGCGGACTAGACAGTCCATTTTAGTGGCAATGGACTGTATAGTCCGTTGGGGATAGGCCGCGGACTGTGCAGTCCACTCGGATGGTAGTGGGCTATGTACCCCGTGGAAGATCACTCCTGGGTGATTGAAAGTCTACAAAGGACACAGGGGAGTATACAATATCAGAGCCGCAAGGGTATTAGTTGACTGACTAGTATAGTCTTTTGTTGTTTCCAATGACGAGACTGTCAGCCAAAATAGGACTGACTAGTATACAGTCCGATACAAAAGGTCGTGGACTAAGCAACCAGTCCGTTATATTGCACGTAGTATAAAGATCAAGGACAGTCCGTCTACTAGATCAGTGGACTGCCAGATAGGTTAGTCAGTCCGTTACATTATACGTGGTTTAAAGATCAAGGACAGTCCGTCTATTAAATCAGTGGACTATGAGCGGGGTTAGCCAGTCCGTTCTATTATACGTGGTTTAAAGATCAAGGACAGTCCGTTTACTAGATGAGTGGACTGTCAGATGGGTTCGCCAGTCCATTTACATGGCATGGTCTAAGGCAGCGACCTATGTCAGAAGTCAAACCGCCGAGCAAATCCGTGGTTTGCGCATAATCAAGTCACGAAACATGAACAGCGGTGAGCGAGTATCAATCAAGAGAGGAAAGAGTCGGCGCGTGGCCCCATTCGTAGCCAACGCGGTAGAGGTCGCCAACTCCTTCTCTAGCCTACCTGTCATCATTGGCAGCTCACGATTTCAGTTATCTGACCGATAATTCCAAAGGCTAGTCGACGATAGATTGTCAAAGTAGGCGCTCTCGAGGATGTTGATCGACACAGTCCCGACTCCCTGCGCGGCCTCACCGCCGGTGCTACTGTCGAAAGCTGATGTTGGACCCGGCGATTTACACCGTGTTGAACACCACCTTTGACAATGGCGAAGCGTGGGTGTTTAAACCGGGCTCGCCAGATGTCGTCAGGGGGCTCAAGACACCATGCACGAGCAGATGGAGGGTAGCTCAAGAGCTGGTCAGGGTTTACTCCACCGTATTGCAGCGATACTACTACCTATCGGCTCAGTTATCCCATCCCATCAAGGGCCAGGCTTCNNTCTACACATCATAGCATCATATGCAGCGATACTACATTAACCACTATGAGTCTGTAACCATTCCCTTGGCTCCGGTCAAGAAGAGTTTATGCGGGCACCTATAGGGTGAGATCGACAAGAGTGCCAGGCAGTCCACTACTGACCAACTCCGGCTGAATACCACATACAGTCCACAGCGAAAAGTCGGACTGATGAGACAACTTGGCAGTCCACTGTCAGCCCTAACGGAATATGTAGGATATAATAGTCCTCTAAACTCCAGCGGACTGGGTGGGGTACAACACGACCAAACAATAGACTGTCAACCACTACTAGATCATTGTGTCAGAACCATTGTGCACCACATGTCTTGTTCTGCTTTCCCCCTAGCCTGTCCAGCCCTGCGCGTCCTGGCCAGCCTCTTTTCTGCCCACCAGACCCAGGTTTTCCATATCTGCCACCAATCCGGCCCTACTGATCCATCCCCGCTCCAAGGCCGCACCGGGCTGATTGGTGTTCTTAGGCGGCGGGGGCCATTCTAACCAAGAAGAAGAAACCGGGGACGAATGTACCGTCATGCCAGGGGTTAATGAATGTTCAATGCTAACGACCTGCAGAGAGTGACTCCAACCTGGGTGATTGGCGCAAGAGACAATAGTCCACCGCGGCCAAGGCGGAATTGGGTGATCAGGAAGTAGTCCATAGATTTACCATGGACTGAGCAGTGCCTCATAGTCCGTAGCTCTGCCATTTGGACTAAATAACACAGAGGTAGCCCGCTTTTTGGACATCAGTCAGGGCTGATCCAGATTCAATCCACCTCCATCCTGGTAGACGTGGAGTGTCAGATTGGCGACAGACCACAACAGGGCAAGTCAGGTCAGGCGACAAGAAGTTGGCCTATCTCCATATTCAGGTTAGACACAGGCCCCGACGATAGAGACGTAGGTCAGTTTCTGCTGCCTGACTTGGCGTCACATCAATTCCTAATCCGTGACAGACTTGGTCGGACTGAATCTTGACAACGGGCAGTTGGCCTGCCTCTGGATAGCTAGGCTAGATATAATGGTTCACAGCAGGTTGAATTTGGGAAATGGACTTGAAGATCACTTCGTAACTTTCCGTTTGTCACGATGACAAGCGTGGAGACTACTCAAAGACTCCCATTCCAATGGGAATACAAAGTGCATGATGAAAGACCCTCTCTCACTCTTTTCTCTCCTTCTCCTTGCCCTTACCTTTCCCTTCCTCTCTTCCCTTCCCCTTCATCTGTCCTGATGCCCCGTTTTCATTCTCCTTTTCCCTCTCACTCCCCTTTTCCAACTTCTCTTTCTCCTTACACCAGCGCATGTACTTGGCTATATCCTTAGCCGAAAACCCTGCCCCGGTGTCCTGGGAGGATGTCCCATCCAACAGAACGACAGGCATGGCGTTATCTCCCGGGAAAGATTCGACAAGATTCCTGGTGGACGGTTGCTCGATGCGAGCAGTAGGGGCCAGTGGATGGAACGAGGACCCCGGTGCTTGGGTGCCCTCTAGGCTCGGATTATTAATGGTACTGTTGTAGTCTGGGTGCCCCAGGGCCCGGGCGACAACGTGTTTCATGAGCGACATGACATTGCCATCCTCCACCTCGATGGACTGGTGCTGGGCTGAACGAAGGCCATGTCCTTGAGCTGTGCCCTGATACGTTGGGCGGGAAGATGCTGCACTCGGTGTGCTCGCAAGGTTGAATGGGCTTGCTGAATGATAGCCATGACCACCACCCGCAAGTCGGCCAGAGCCCAAACCTGGGGCTGGCTCTTCAAAGGTCGTGTTCTGGGACCCATGGATCACGGCCCCCAGTGGTCGCACTGGCAGCCGGACAGAGGGCGATCCGAATGTCGAGCCCAGAGCTCGAGCAGCTAGGAGAGAAGGCCGCGAGTCGGAACGGGGCTGGGGCCCAAGGGAGTTCATTGAGGATGAAGACCACACATCATTTTCCAAGGGACGAGCTCTGGATGACTCAGTGTTGAAGACGTTGGAACCAAGCCCCCCGTCAATCTCGCCCGTGTACTCGCCCTCAATCTCTATGGCCTGGCTTGCCTCTAACTCCCGAGAGCGAGTAGTGCCTGTCGTAGGTGTGGCCGGAGGTGTGGCCGTGGGACGGGGAATGACGGCGAGGTCGGTCTGGGCTTGCTCAGAGGAATGGGGCTCGTGAGTAGGGGCAGGACGTGGCGGATCAGAGTCCTTTCGGGGGCTCGGTGGATGCGTGGGCAGCTTCTTCCAGTTTTGATGACCCAGAAGTTTGTTTAAGCTTCCCGCGCTGAGCCAGCCAGAAGGCCACATCTCTTCGCCCTCAGGGGACTCATCAATGGCGTAGTTGGGCTGAAGGAGAGCTGCCCGCTGGAGATGCTCTGGGGTAATGTCAGAGCGATGAGGGGGGCGAGATCGGGCATGGTAAAAGCGCTGGACCTGACGAGCCCGCATCTTGATGAGGTCGCTGACCTCGGTCGAGGCCTCGCGGTCACCGCTCATGATGGAAGATGGAGACTCAGGCGGCGATGAGATGGTGGGCAGAGGGAGAAGTGTGGTATTGACTGGAAGTCTGGAAAAGTTCAGGTATGGCCCTGACATGTTATATAGATGGTAATTAGTGATTCGCTCCCTGGCCCAAGCGACCTGGCCTTTCTTTCACATCTAGCTGGCCTTTGGCCGCCTGCACGTCGGCATACTATCAAAGATGGGCTGCATGCAGTCCTTTATGCGGCGGAAGGGATCATAGGGAATCAGTCCAACGAAACGGCGCTTCCGGCTGATGCCTGAAAATGAGATGGAATCATTCGTCAGGCGTCAGCCGGACGCTCCGTCAAAGCAGTCTTTGTCCTCGTGCATGGCAGCGTCTCGGATGTCAGGTTGCGATAGCCTCAATGGGAGGAAACCCCGCCGCGTCGCCAACTGCCTGTGTGTATCCAAGATATTGCAAGGCGACATACGGAGTTCTGCGATATAGAACCGATACGACCTATTATCGCATCTAAATATGAGCACGAGTCATGGTAAGAGAAGACGTGAGGGAAGACGAATACAGCCGTGGCACATGGGAAACGGGGTTGACGGAGATTGGACATGGTGGTGTGGCAACGCAGTTCACGCATTATTTCAGGATCAAGAATAAATATAAAGGGACGCAGTTTACGCAGATACACACAAGTGACACAACACGATCCGCGAAGATAATAGGCGACGCACTTTACGCATTTCTTATAATTATATAACGCATTTGACGCAGATGTGCTTGACGCATTACTTGTCTATAGACTATGAAAGGCGCGCAAGTAATGCAAATATACACGACACAGTTTACGCAGATAGGGAGGGGCGCAACTTGCGTACCTAGATATATGTAGCAACGCACTTGACGCATTATTTCTTCAACATACGCAAGTAACGCAGATGGCGTTTGAGATGATAAAGGGATGTAGTTTGCGCTTACATCGTATTTTTCCAAGATGAAAAATACGATCACTAACTACGCGATTGACGCATATAATGACTATGACCATTGTTAGGGGCGCAGATTACGCAAACCATTGTGATTGCACTTGGTGGATGAATTATCACTAGAAGCACGCAGCTTATCCTATTAAGGACATACTACCCATTATGGCCATGTGCCGGGGCAAGGTGAGCTGTCATTCGCGAGGCATTTGGTTTGGACGCGAACCTGTGATATCCACTGCGGGACCGGAGCCGCAAGACATGGAGTTGAAGTCAGTTTAATGAGAGATTCTCTTATCCGCCGCTGGGAGCATCGCCAGATTGAGGACAGCGCGTCTCAAAAGGCATGTACGCAGAAACAGATCAAGGTTATATGGGATTGTCGCGATGTAACTAACTCTAGATGAGCGGAGCCTTTATCGGCCCTCTGGGCTGGGTACATGGACGAAATCTAATCAGCGTAAAGTCCGTGTGCATTCTGTGGGAGACACAGGCCATGCTGATGACAGACGCGATTTACGCATATATATTTAACTCATCACGCCGATAGAATAAAACATACGCAAGTTGCGCATATATAGCAACATAATTTGCGCAACTCTAATTTAATTACAATCGTGCCTGATTTGGATAATACAGAGTCTGCGGACACGCAGTTTACGCATATCTAGCAACGCAGTTTACGCGACTCCAATCGGTCCCTCAATTCCCATTTGATACAAATACGCGGTTTACGCATATTGTGGCGGACAGGACACGCAATTCACGCACATGCAGAGCGATTTACGCGCAGACGCAATTTACGCAACTCTAGGCACAGACAAACGCGGTTTACGCGCATGTGTTTAACAACAACATCCACGTACGCGATTTACGCAACGATATAAGGATACGCTGTTCACGCAAATGCGTTGACGCAACTAACGCACAACTAACCAACCCAGACCCATCTTTGGTCACCGCACCCCATCAGTTGACGGATGGAAGGCCTGACCTCGCGGGTGATCTTGGAAGAGGCTTGACCTCATTTCACCTCAATGGGAGACTTGAACTCGATGTGAGGCTCGACCTCAATTGAGGGTTTGACCCCAATGCCTCAGTACAAGGCTTGACCTCGTGAGACTTGACCTCGTGAGGCTTGACCTCGTGAGAACGTGGGAAAAGGAGGCTCGACCTCAGTTAAGGGTTTGACCCCAATACCTCAGTATGAAGCTTGACCTTGTGAGAAAACGACTTGGCTCGGACAAGTCTTGAAGGCTTCACCGCAACTGGGGGCGGAAAAGAGCAAGGTTATTTCAGCAATATTCACGTACCGGCTGAGCCAAAAAGAGGAATGAGTTTTCAAATCCTGAAATGCGGAAATGTAAATTCTGCACGTTAGAGCTAGACTCAACTTTAGTATCAACCAGACGGACTGGCAACAACTGGTACGAAATCAAGGTGCAAGTGCCGTGCAAGACGGACGAACGGACAAACGGACAGATACTGTCCTGCTTCCCTTTGAGGATGAGTAGATTAAGACTCAAAAAAGCGAAAACCACGACGAGATTGACCGGACTATCGACCAGCAGGGAGGCAGACTTACAACGAAGGAGACTTTCTCGAGCCGTATCACGCAGAGATTGACTCTGAATGTGTCAAGGGGCAGAGATTGAATCCAAGTCGATGCGAGGCAGAGTAATCAGCCCTGATACAGAAATAGAGGGTCTGTGGAGATGGACTCCAAACGCAAAGTCCGAATTGCGTAGCGGAAGTGAGTGGAGTGTGTCAACACTCGGGTGAGACGGTGTTGGACACGGACAGAAGGGAACTGCAGAAGATCATGACCAGCAGATGACTGCGGACTTGGAAGGGGACGCAGATAAACTCGGGAAGAGGGGAGTGGTTTACCACATAGAGTGAAAGTTTGGATAAGGGTGGGGAGAGCGAGGTAGACTCAGCAACAGGAGGTAGACCCTAGGTATGGAGGTGGCAGAAGCTCCGAAGAGACAGAATCATGACAAGAGTTCAACTCTGAGGAAGCAATAAGGTTAAGATCAACTCAAAGGCGGGCTCGTGGAGAAGGGGGGCTGGATAGACTCGGGCCCCAGGCTCGGGAGACGGACCAGTAGGAGGTGGCAGAATCCCCAAGGGGAGAGAATCTTAACGAGAGATCAACTCTAAGGAAGCAACAAGGTTGAGATAAACTCAAAGCGGACTTGTAGAGAAGGGGGCCGAGATAATCTTCAAGGCCATGGGCAAGGCAATGGGCAAGGTAGACTAGGCCGATTGACCAAAGAAAGGATATACCTTGGGCAATGCCAACATGGATATACCTGGAGGGCGGGAGAGATGAGTGGGAGGACGGTGGGAAGGAGGGGGAGGAAGCAGACAAGAAGCAAGATGGGGTTAAGGCCAAGTCTTATACCTTGACCACCTGGCATGGTATGCACGAGCTTCTTGAGTCGCCACAGAAGAGACCTTCGGCGACGCTTTGTGGCATTATCCATGCAGCTCGGAATGCAGCTTTGCAAAGGTCATGGAGCGGTGAGAGTCGGCGGGTCATACTCTAACAGACATCGCCTCGCCGAGGAGAATAGACAGAGCCTTCATGCAACTTTTCGGCAAGTCCCCACAAGGGGCCTCACCTGCAGTCCCCTCCCGACAATAGCTGGCCTTGATCAGGAGCTGAGACCTTCGTGACGCGTGAAGTGATGCAGCTTGTCGGGAAGTAAGTGACATGACGGGTGTTTTTTACTTTATTGAAGTCTTGCTGCTTGAGCTCCCCAGTGGCTTCATGGCAGTTCTGCTGCAGCTACCTGTGCGTTAGAAGAGGGATTCAAACTGATACCAGGCTCAAGGTGTCTTCACCCAAAAGGGCGCTGGTACCTAGTCAAGATTGCTGGCTCGGGTTCTGCACAGGACAAGGCATTATTGCCTCGTAACTTGACCGGCGAGTACGAAGGGCATTGTTTGCTCGTGGGATTGTTTGCCTTGTGGTTTCGGCAGAGAACCGACACGACTTGAGGACAGCAGTCGCTACAAGACACGGCCAGGCAGCGTTTCTTTGTTCTTGCCGGGCACTAATGCAGCCGACGGGACCACAAGGTCTTGAGCATGCATTCTCTTTACGCGAAGGACTATTTCAACTTGGAAGGATATCACCATCCTCTACCCTTTGCCAGCCTCTCCTCAAGAGCAGCGATATGGAGTCTGGCTCTCCTGCTATTTCCCCGGCAATGCGTAGTGGATGATAAAGTGTCCCAATTTGACGAGTATATCACTTGGCAAAATCCATGCAGTTGACGGGCCGCTTCAGAAACTTTGGCTGGTAGCTGCGTGCTACAAGATGCGGCCCACCAGGTGATTCGTGACACCCTGACTTCCGATGACAGCAGCCACCAGGTGAGAGGCAGCAAGGGGGGAGGCGGTGAACATGACGTGCCATGTGGTATCTCATTCTGCTGACAAAATACCACTCTTTGTCATGTCAAAGATATTCCAGAGCAGCCCTATAGCGAGAACAAACCGCCAGGTCTCCAAATGGCCCAGATCTCACGTCAAGGCCGATCGATCTGGTCCCCTGCAACATGAGGGATGCAGCAGTGATATCATGACCGGGGCCCCCGGCCTGCCATTGTGCCCAGGCTTAGCTTGTAAAGTGCCTGCATGAAGCGCGCAGGGATACAGTAGCATATAGAGGCGGTCAATAGAAGCTCACTTCTCGTAGGCTAACGAGCACGGATAACAGAAATAGGTGCACACAGAAGGTTGTGTCGCCGCAATCACGTAGGTAGCCAGGGAGGGGAAGTCCAGAGCAGAATGGGCTGAGGCTCTGGGAGGATCAAGAGTGTTGACAGCAGTCAACGGCCATCTCTTGATGCATTAACCTCGCTGGACGGCCATTGTTCTACATCTCCCATGGTCAACTGCCCAGAAATTACACCCTCAGCGAGTCTTCCACCATGTGCGGCACCAACTCTCCAAAGGTCTGTTCCCCTTCCCCCATGTTTTCGTTTCGCTGGGGATTTACCAACACCTCCAGCTTGTCTGCGGGACTCCTGTCGCCGACTACGGCGAAGGTGGACGGTACGGGATGAAATCTGGCCTTCGTCTCTGCATTGAAACCAAGGCAGCCATGCTCTGGGCCATTGTCAAGGGAAACGGCAATGACTCTGAATGTCGCCCTCAGCTCCTCGTCTACTGCAATCTCAGCCACGGTGATGACTTTGTCAACATCATCTCTGCACGGGTTGAAAAGATGATGCGGCACCTCTCCAAGGTCGCTCAGACCGATGGACTAGCCAGCTGCGGGTGGGAGAAGCCGGCAGATGCTCTCGCATACCTCGAGCGAAACAAGGTCGTAAATGGCGTGCGGAACTTGACCATTGAGGACGCTCCTGTCATTCGTACTCATTCTCTCCCTCGCCGACCGGTAAGCGCCAGTGCTTTTTTAGAGAGATGTCAGTCTAATAGAGATGAAGCAGCCTCGCTCAGTCACGAGCAGCAACCATGATGCTCGTCGGCGTTCCAGATGGAGCCCCTGGTCTTTGAAGAATGGCAAGCCGCGAGACCCACGACGCCCATCATGGCCACTCCCTCTCAGCACTGTTTCCCAGGCACCAGGGGATCTGGAGTCATCTGTCTGGAACCCGAACAATGTCGGGGGTTCGGACAATGTCGGGACTTCTGACAATGCCCTTGAACGAGCTTGGGACACTCTTTGGGCGCAGGCCGAAAAGGAGGCAAAGGCTGGTGATGGCCAGGCCAGGGCATTTGAGATTGCTGACCGCATGGTGCAGCTTGGAGAGCAGTTTACCATGGCCGCCAAGTTGCATCTGACGGAGCAGTTCTTTCGTGTCTGAGAATGGATGATAGCTATGGGTCATGGTGTGCTTTACTTGGTGCCAGTGGGTGGATGTAGGGTAGCATTGGAGAGGTGGGCGTATGGTGAGAGGGCGAAGGACACTTGACTGTTGAATAACTTGACTCCTCAATGAAAATGGTGAATCTATTGTGATTCTTGGCTAAACTCTACCTACCAACTTTCCTCTTTGTCACAACGTTGCTGCTGGCGGGCTGACTTGTTATTCAACCGCTCATCCAACACGATGGGGTTCTGGATGAGACATTCTTACATTCATCAGAAAGCTTTTGGGGGCATGCTTATCTTATAGACCCTGAAGATATTGGTATTCATATCGCGTATATAAATAATCAGATGAAGCATTCGTGGGAGTGATGAGCACAGTACCTACTGTACATATAAGCTATGTAGACTCGTCTGAGCCATTATTTACTCAAGATGGTGATGGCGTCATTTTTATTTTCCGGGCGGGGTCATGTCAACTTCTCCGCTCGCTGAATACGGAGATTCCACTAATAGAACTCGCGAGACGGAGAATACGCAATTTATCTACCAGCCAGCCTTGCAACTCACAGACCGATCTATAGAATTGCGACCGAGGGGATGTGTGATGGAAGACACTGTTTATTCTGGTTAGTTCGCTAATGGCCTACTCGAGACGATGATAATGATGATGCTGGACATGCGGGTGACAGGCGATTGTACTAGACGGAGATTAACTGCTTGATCGGTCATGACTTGCGTAGACGCTGAACACGCTGTTTACAATCTCCATGACTTCTCCATGCCCGGGACGGAGTTTACGCTGTTCATAGTGGTCCACCTGTTCTTAATGCCCGGACGCTCTCCACAATGAACGGCCCAGGGTGTTCACCTGCTCAATACGTAATGGTACGGATAGAGTTGTGCGTGCATAGACGCGAAGGGACCCATGGCTAATGCCCAGGACAGAGATTACGCCGATTGATGCTGACTTGCCCAGCTAACCGCGTAGATATCAGGTAGGGAATGGCCAGCTGATTCATGTTCTAAAGTTGGTTTACTATAATGTACCGAGTAATGTTCAAGCCATGCAATTCTGAGTGCTCCCTCCCTCCCTACATGGCGAGAATACAGCAATGGCCCAGGCAGGCAAGCAAGAGAGGGAAGAAACGCTGGAAAAGATGGAGGAGGGAGGCGAGGAAACCCCCAAAATCCAGATAAAATCACCCCTACCCCTCCCCTGGCCATCCG
>JABFEX010001829.1:0-18160 GCA_013623515.1 Fusarium illudens
GGCTGGGCTGAGCTCAGCCCAGCCAGGATCGCTTGACTGATGGATATGCGCGCACGAGCATCGCCCTGATCCATGGCCTGTCTTTCTGATGGAGCAAGCAGGTAAGATCTCTTTCCAGGCCAATAGTCCGCTCAACTACCAACAGGGGAAGCAAAGTGAGATGCATCTCTCGTTAAGGCTGAACAGCCCGCTCAGTCGTTAATATAGAAGCGCCTCTCCACCCGTTAGCCTCAACACCTCCTCACGCAAACCAGCACATGTCGACACATCTCCGCACTTCTACAACTTGCTTGTTCTCGCCTCATCTCCTCTTCTTCTTCACAAGCATCTCCCGGCTCCGATCCGTCGCCCGGCGCCGATCCTCATCCCCAACCCCGCAAACCTCCACTTTCGCCTTGTCGACAGAGCTGCCGGGTTTCCGCCTAACAACCTTGCCATTGTTTCGTGCGTCATTGATTCGATACAATACGCAGAGATGAATCCTTCTCTACGGCCTTTGCGTCTTTGACAACCACCCTTTCATGAGAATCCCAGTCATGGCGTAATACGCTTCTGTCAACTTCCGTTCTGCGCAACGTCTGCTTCGACGTCATGCCTAGTGACGTAGAGCGCGCATGGCTGCGACGCGACCAGCCACGTAGCCACCGTTTTTGACGTCAAGCACGCCTCCAAATGCACGATCCGTAAATGCAATCAATCCAGTGTTGCGAGTGTGACACAGGCCACTGCTTGGTGCAGACGCATCGTTGCACGGGACCGGATCAACCTCATGTGCCCTTGGCGCCACCTTCAACACGTCTCAGCCTCGAGATACACGCTGCTGTGATATGATACTGCGTGATACTGCGTGATACATCACTCACCGCCGGTTACTCCGCAATCACTCGGTAGTCATCGGATCAAAGGTAATAAACCTCTATTTTGTGCCTTCTCGGCCTGCGAGACCGTGTACTCAGCTGTTGCTAGACATACCTATCATACCTTGATCCCCAACGTCCATCCATCCAGCTTGTGCAATAACTCGCATTTGTTTCTCTCACTCAAATCGTCCCTCTTCAAATTGTCATCTCCACAATGTATACCAGTTGTCCATACTGCAGACGAGCGGCAAGGTTTCCCTCATCAAGAACCGTGGTGCGGCCTGACTTCAACCCGGGCTTCTCTGCCTGATGGCTCAAGTCTTGAACAATCACTTCCCAGACACCAAGCAGCGCCATCTTGGCCTCCACGGTATCGTATCTTAAAACCATCCAGCCAAACGAGTCAGTGTTGGCGTTGGCACTGGTCTCGGGATCCGGAGTCGCCTGAGCCCGGCTTGGCCCATGCCCGAGGCGAGTGCGATGGTGAGTGTTGATGGTGCGAAAGTTCCAGACACTTTGCTTGGGCAGGAACATGCTAGCGCTCAGGGTGTGGAGCGGAACATCGTCAACTCGGTGGTACCTGAAGTCGCCCGCATCGTCGAGGTGATCGAAAAAGGCGACGTGATTCTCGCTGCGGAAGAATGCCAGAGATCCAATCACAGACGTCGGGTCAAGGCTACTTCCATAGATACCAGTCAGCCAAGAAGCAAAGCACTCACTGAGCGAAAAGATGCCTTCATGGACTTCATCCTGTGGCACATCGGAGTTGAGGTGGGTTTCGTGGCTGAGGCGATCCTTCTAGGCGACTCGCATCTTCAGTCCATTCTTGTCCTCATCCTCCAGCAGATCGTCAATGTCGTCGTCCAAGACGCAAGGTCGCGTCGCCGAGTCCGAGTTTTCACCCAGAAGACAAGACATGTCGGCCTCTTCGTGCAGAAGATCCGGATGTTTGGCGACAAATGACTTGATCCGAGGAGAAAGATCCCGCATGATTGTGCGTTGAGATATGGCCTGGTTGGATCCGTAGGCGATGCCGTTGTCTCGCATGAACCGGAACACGTCAAAGGGGATGTCCTGGGCCAGCTGGGCCTAGACATTGTCATGAGCAATCATTCCATGTCCATAAGCCAGATATGTTACTTACACCAGGCTCGATTCTCCAGAACCAGTCATAGTCTCTCAAGCGTCTCTCCTTGGCAAACGGCGCCGAGTTCCACCGATTCATCTGGCGGACGTTGGTAGTAGGTTTCAGGGTTTCGGTGTCAAAGTCCACGTTGCTCTCCTGAGAGGTAGGAACCTGAGATGCATCAGTCCATCCAGGGATGATCCAGTTCTCATCGGGGATGATTTCGAAGATGCATGTGGCATTGGTAGCGTTGGACGTGAGTTCCTTGAAGTCGTCACCGAGCTCCTTGGTGCTGAAGAAGACCCAGTGGTACCGGTAGCGGCTGTTGAACTTGTCCTCGAGTTGATACATGGTGGAGAGCATGGCATCAAGGTCGTGGTCGTGAGCGAGCGTGACCAGGGCGGCCCGGGGAGCCTTCTCGGCAGGCGAAGTCGAGAAAGAACCACCCACAGGCGACGTGAGCTGGAGAAGGACCATAGCCCAGGCCCATAGCACGGCGGACAGATGAAGCTTCGCCATGTTGAAGGCTGATTCAATGTCCAGACGGTTTGTTCGAGTTCAAGTGATGGGAGCGGCAAGTGTGCGGCCAAAGGTATAAACAGGTGAACAGGGAGCAGGCCGAGAGGCTGAGAAGAGAAGGAAGGAAAAGAAGTTCAGAGAAGGAAATGAAAAGGAGCGTGTGAAAGAATCAGGTCAAGGATGACGTCTCAGACGTGTCACAGGCGGGATGTGCAATTCAAGGTTGAAGTAGAAAAGATTGAATGAAAAGGGGATAAATAAAATGATAACAATAGAAAGAGGGGAGAAGAGAATCGAGGGGCACCGCCTTATTGTAGTAGGTGAAGCCTCAGGCGAGAATAGAGGCACAGGCTTTGCATGTGACCGAGCATGAGGGGAGGGGGGGGGCAGTTGCGAGCAGTGCCAGCCTTGACCTCGATCCGCTGGTGGTTGTTCGATTTGAGATTTAGGCAAGAACTCCACGATCCTCGACGGGAGAAAACAGGAGCGATGCGGGAGCAAATATCCGAAGCCGGAAGAAAATGCCCGATGAATCTTGAGAATAATCCGGGGCTGCCCATTTAGACATCAGCAATACGCCGCCCTGGCCTATTCGAGGTTGACTAGGTTGGAAAGATGGCTATTGAAGAGCCAATGTTCAATATGCCTGCTCTTTTCTCTTTCGAGCAGGGAAAGGGGGAAAGGGCAGTGGTTCAGGGCGAGTCGCCCAAGCAGCCGCTATTGGCCTGTGACACTCATCAGCAACTCCTCAGTCGCGAGGCGATGCGAATACCAGAATCACAATAAGCAGAGGCTTGAACCAAAAGAGGATTCGAGTCGTCGGGCTCGGCTGAGGCATGCGTTCTGAGGGCAGATCGCGAGGTAGAGATTCTTGGCTTGTCCTTGATCACGCATGTGCAAAGAATTGCATGAGAAGCGACAGTTATTCCAGGCTTCTACGGTTTATTACTACACAAAAGCTTTCCTCTTCGCAGAAGGAAGAAGCCGTCTTCAAAATTCAACTGGCCTTGTATGAACAATCAGCGATATCCTACCACCCATATCCCCGACCTAAAATCGCCCCCCAGCATCCTCTCCAGTGGATGCGTCCTGAACGCCGGCCTCGCCCAACTAAGCAGAAAACAATCCTCGTCCGTCCTCCTTTGACCAGGGCGTAGACAGAGAGGCAGCTATACTGATACAGGTTACATAGTCCCTCTCAAGTCTCCACATCCATCGACTCCACGTCTACCGAGCCGTCTTCTGGGCTGATGTCAAGCACTCTCGCGTATTGAACCGTCAGTCGTTGCAGCTCACGGTATTTGCCTGTTAACTTGTTAGATCATTGACTTCATGCCTTGAAATGCTCGAGAAAACTTACCGAGGATCATCACCACACCCTTGAGTAGTTCCTTTCGATCCCAGCCACACAAATCGCCCTCCTTGCTGAACCACCCACGGCCAACATCCTTCTTATCCTGCTCCTCGTCGTCAAGGATGCCCCCCATGAGACTGTTGAGCAGTTCCTCCACCTTGCCTCGCGCTCCCTCGGCACCCAGACGCTTGGCGTACATGAACAGATAGAGCCGGAATTCGTCCTGCGCTCCTAACTGCATGGCGCCTGCGATCCGGTTCTCGAGATGCGCTATGCTGACGCTGCTCTCCAGATTCTCTGCCTCCTTGCGCTGCACAAGCATCTTGATGATGCGCTGCAAGCTATAAGACCTGCCCTTAAGAAGGAACTCGTTGGTTGTATGCCGCTCAAGGAAAGGTATGATGCCCGACGACACCGTGGGCTTGGAAGAATCTTTGTCTTTGCCGTCCTTGGAATTCGCGCCCACGGCCGTAGACTGTAGGGCGGAAATAGACGAGTCGTTGGAGTTCCAGTACTGGGAGCCGACAGCCCACCAGGCTTCGCTGAGGCGTTGCCAGGTGTACATCTCTCGGGCGTAGTAGTGGCCGTCGCCATTGCTCAAAGTGACAATGATGTGGCCAGTACTGTTGAGATGTGCCGACGTGATGCCTGGGCCTGGCGTCGCGCTGTGCTGGTTAAGCGAGGTCGTAGCGATGTCCAGGAGAGGCCCCAGGGAGACTGGGGGATGAGGCGAAGTCTGCGACTTGAGGTCCCAGACATGGGCGAGGCCAACAGCTGAGATACAGAGCAGCCAGTGATCGCGAGATTCGAGAATGACGGGTTGTGACTCTAATATGATTGGGCTGAGGAGTCTTCTTCCCGCAGGTGTCCAGACATGGATGGAGCCGTCTTCGCAGGCCACTGCCCAGAAGTGCTTCGTCGCCGTCACATGAATGATGGCTCGTGGTAGGAATTCTTCCCAGATAAGGACACCCCTTTTGCTGACAACGACGTGCGAGGGATCCCTCGGGTTAGAATCATTCTTGGCTTCCAGAATGATGTTCTCTGACACCTTGGATGCGTCTTCTAGAGAGCTATCCCCTTGGAGAACACCTCGTTCGAGCGGTCGCAGAATGTGGGACCTCACCTTGGGCACAGCCAGTCTGACTGAGGCCCATGCAATAGAAGGATTCATGACGGCTGGTCGGAGGAATTCAGGCGTCGGAACCACACCGTTCTGCACAGGGACGAGAGTGGCGGGCTCGGCGCCGTCGGGGCCATTCGTGATAATCGGGATTGGGCCGGTTGCTGCTCGTTTCGAAACGTGTTCCTCTTCATCTTCGGCCTCTCCCGTGTCCATGCGTCTCTTGTTACCGAGCAGCATCGCGGCAATACCCCCCTTGGGCAGCCCGTCAAATGGCTTGGTCAGGTCGAGCACTGTAGTTGGCGCATCGTTCTGGGCTGCCTTGCTGGCAGTGGTCGCACCGACCAGCTGTGTCTGAGGCAACGAGGACTGTCCAGTTCCCGATGAAGACACCAGCAAAGGGGCCACTCGTTTCTTGCCGTCCTTGCCGATGGTGACTCGTGACTTGAGCTCCTTGACTCTCTCAGCAGTCTTGTCCGCCGTCTCTTCTGGCTGCTTTTCTGGCTCTGTTTCGCCGTTTTCCGTCGGTTTCGAAGCTGATGCGCTTGGTTTGGTTCCGTTGGTAACTGGTGTAGACTCTTTTGTTGATTCGGAAGCAAAATCGCCCATCAGCGCACCCATCCTTGATTCGACAGCCCGTGACTCGCCCGCCTTGCTCTGGTTCTCCAACAAAAGACCGTCGACATCCTCTGCGATACCCATTCCCTTTCTGGAGGCGCCGTACTTTTGCAGTGCCTTGATATTCTCCTCAGGCTGCGCAACCCAACCCAGTTCACCCTCGGAGAACTTGGCAACCACGATGCTGCCGTCGAGACTCGAGGCGTACAACGTCTGGCCGTCTGGAGTCCACGCCAGGTCGGATATGGACTTTCCTGCGAGGTCCTGCAGAATAACCACCGGTCTTGATGTATTCGTGTTCCATATGCTCAAAGTCTTGTCCTGGCCAGCCGAAGCAATGACTGTCACAAGCGATCCGGTGGTGCCGTCGGCTGTCGCATTTGAATCCGGCTTTACTGTATGGAAGAGTCGCGGGGAGAACATGCAGACTTCCGTGGGAGCCTCGTGGCCGATCAGGTTGATCTCACTGTCCCATCTCGTCCGCTCGATGATGGCAACAGAACTAACGGGGCCATTCACAGCATTGGCAGCGGCGATGTGGTTGCCATCGGGGGACCAAGAACAGCGTCGAAAGTAGGTTGTTAGGGGAGAGCTCTTAAACGGCGTGCTAATCGTAGTTTCGAGGACAAAGTTGTTCACCATGTCGTGCTGGGTCGCGTTGGGCGCAGGCGAAGTAAACCGGAAAATCTTGATGGTCCGGTCATCGCTGGCGGTAGCAAAGAACTTGTTAGCAGGGTCAAAGGTAATACCCTTGACGTGGCTCTGGTGGGCGGGTAGCGTCTTGAGCTTCTCAAAGGTATGGCCAGACCAGACGACGACCTTGGAGTCGAGGCCAACGGAGACGAGTATCGAAGAGTCGTAGGACCAAGCGAGGTCCTGAACATCATTGTCGTGGCCGATCAAGCGTTTATATGTCTTCCAATTCTCAACTGGGGGAGGCTCGTTGGTCCCGAACGTCGCAGTCGGAGGTCCCTTGTCGAGGTGGTATACGCAGATGATCTTGTCGTCGGCGCCACTGGCGAGGTAGCGGCCGTTGGGGGAGAAGCGAACCGAGTGGATTGTGCCAAGGTGATGGCTCATATGGCAAAGCTGACGCGGCTTGTTGTAGTCGGAATTGTTGGCATTGTAGATGGATTCGGTCGACCAGATTCTCACGTGTCCGTCGCCGCCTGCGGTCGCGAGACGTTTACCGTCGGGAGATACATGACAGCTATAGACCTCAAAGTCCTTTTGCTCGCCACTATGGCTCAGCCATGAAGGCTTGATGATGTGCATGTTGGAAGGGCGAGCTACATGCCCGAGGGACGATCGCGATGGGAGGTACCCTTGAGCCGAGGGCGCCGGCGAGATCGAAATCGATGTCGGAGTTGATTTGTCTCGGGTCCGCGATCAATTTGAGGGCGATGCGATAGCGATCGTCGGCGAAATACGTCGGGGACGTCGGGTGATAATTGGTGGTGGTGATGCTAAAGTTGGAGGTGATATTGTTGGAGGTGACGCGCTGTCGCGTTTTTCGAGCTCCGTCAATCAAAAAAAGGCCAGGGTCAGCTCCTTCCAGCACCTGCAGAGGCAGAAAGTCATTGGGCAAGCACCTACCGGCGGTGCTGGGTGGGGCACGCGGGTCAACAAATATTCGAGGCAGCAAAGGGGCAGGAGGTACCTAACTCCCCGTAAATACTACTGCTACTTTATTATAGATAAAATTACTAAGATAGTTAAAGAAAAATCATAAAAGAAGGTAATACTCTAAAATTCTTATGTATATTTTATTACAATTATTTTCTAGCCTTATAGGTATCCTTAGAGGGGGGTGATATCATTCCTCACCTCCAACTACCTACCAGGCATGCTGCCTCTGCGGATACCGGCTGGTGCCTGTCCATGCCTTCCCCAAATCAAATCACAGCGCCAACGTGATTGGCCAGCCCGGAGCAACTTTGATGCGCTAATCCCCCTCCGCTCCAGTGTCCCCGTGTAAGTCCCCTTCACCGAGTCTCTTTGTTCAACAAACTCCTCCGGCGTAATGCCACGATGCAGGCTCTGGCCCATTCACGTCCTTTCCTACCCATTTCCAGTGCGGCAAAATCTCGAATGGCGTGTCACGGGAATTTTTCAGGCCTCTCGACCTCGGAAATCACAAGGTCCTTCCGTTTCTCCTCGTCGAGTTGCACCGTAGACATCCTCCAATCTTGCCCCCTGGCAAATGTGCGAGATGGTTGGATGCAAGAATCGCCCTACCAATGCCCTTGGATCACATGTTCTTGACCGGTCAGAAGCGCCTCCGGGCGACAAGTGCCACTCTTTGTGTTCCTCCTTGGGTCGCAATGGCTTTGGAAGGATCCTAGAGGCTGCTGTGATTGAAGACATCGAAGGAAACACCATTTCGAATCATGATCATCTCAGCCCACACCCGGCGGAGCAGCCGGACCTGTACCAGTCAAGGCTCTTCTCTGGGTTGCAGCATTACTCGAGGAGCCTCTGGGGCGCAAGAGTTGTCAATGGTGGGCACACACAAAGTGACATTCCCCTTTCTCGCTTTGAGGCGCCCTTTGGCCTGACCGCTCTTCGTTGAACAAGTGTTGGCGAACTGCCCAGCCATGTTTCGGAACACCCTTCAACCGTCAGCATCCTTTTAAACATGAAAATCTGCTCCAGGAATTGAACATGAACAACACGGATGTTCTTTGCGCAAATACCTCGAGGTCATTCTCCAAGATGGCGTCGTCAACTATAAAATCAGAGCCTTTGCTGGCTCGCTTCTCTTCGGCTCGCTCAACAGCGTCTTGCATCACTGATTCGAGACATTATCGACGAGTATCGAGAAAATCGCAACTTCCCTACCTGAAGAGAAAACCCACAACTCACGGAGAAGACATGTCGGCCCCAACTTCCGTCTGCGTTGGCCTGGAGCTGGAGTTCTTGGTTGCACTATCAACCGGTGGAGCTTGTCCTGGTGAGGGCCGTTGGATCTGCCCTGCATCAAAGGCCGATGTCGATGGCCTCGGCATTGGCGACTTCAGGCCCATGGAGGCCCCATGCATTCACAAGGTATGCCAAGTCATGGCCAGTGGCGGTGTCCCCGTTGCGTGCAACGACATGCCGCTTCTCAAGCCCAGTCCTGGGCAAGCCCCCGGATCTAGCCTCGTTCAGCTCACAAAAACCAGAGAAGAGATCCGGGTCTGGAATAAGGAGGCTGCGGCATCGACCTCTGGAGCAGTAGCACAATCCAACTACTGGTTCGTGGTGCCGGAACGACATCTGACCCAGGACTGCGTTAGTAAGTCCAGCAAGACGCCCTCTGTCAAGTACGGCTGGTTCGGAACTGAAATAAACAGTCCAATCCTCACGCGGCCCCAAGAGTTTAGCCAAGGGCTCCCGACACTCAGAAAGTGCCTGAGGGGCATCCAGGACAACATGGTGGTTGGACTCAACTCGGGCTGTGGCCTGCATTTACATGTCAACGATGCCGGCAACATGAAGCTACAGACGGCGCTACGGGTCGTGACCTTGGTGTGGCACCTCGAGGATGCGCTGCTCTACCCGCTGTGCCACCCTCACCGATCAAAGTCACCCTTCTCTATGCGCGTCAGTGTCGAGTCCACGATCGCCATGGAGAAGGTGGAGCCCGCCGTCACCGGAGAAGGTGCCGCGTATATCGCGACGCTCAAAGAGCTCATGGACAAGCACAAGGGCCGCAAGAAGGTCAACAAGAGCCTCATCGGAGCCATGAAGCGGCTCTGGGCCCAACCAGACCTCACCAGCCTCGGGCTGGCACTCCGCAAGTTCAACGAGGGACCCGTGCACACGACCACGCGCTGTGCCCTAGTGGTGACCAAGTACAACACGGTCGAGTTCCGATACCCAGAGTCGACGTTTGACGTCGACTACATCTCGTGCTGGACCGACTTGGTACGACACTTGTACGGCGTCGCCATGAAGCCGCAGGCTGACTTCGACCGGGTTGTCTGTCGCTTGTACGAGCTCGTAACTCGTGACCAGATGCCCGGATGGACCGACATGATGACGGCTATCGAGTTCAAGACGGACGTGAGCCGCTGGCAGCGCCGGCTGGACCAGTACGGCAGTGGTCTGAAGGACCTGGACAAGCAGGGTATTCTTCCTGCATCCGGACATTAAGTGCTGCGGACTTGTTGAGGCTGGGTTGGAAATTGACAATGGCGGCAAGGTTGGCGTCTGGAACACAAAAAGAATCACGGGATATCAGCAGGATCGCTGAGTGGGATCTCGGGTTTCACTGAATCCGGAGTTTGGAGTTTGTGAATTTAACATAGACAAAATGATCAAGGTTCTTTGTACCTCTGTGGGATCCATTGATATTGTGAAACATGTATGATGCCTTTTCGTTGCTTTGTTGGTTGCATTGATCCTCTTGGGGTAAAGTCGTGATAAATATGTGACCATTCAAGGTTCAAACATGAGGTAGAATTAGCAACTAAATATCATATAAACGGTAGAGGATCACTTATATTTTGGCACAGTTATTCTAATTCTGCCACACAGGTAAGTGAGAAATCATCCCCAGGGTGAGACAATGCGAGTGTCGCAGTAAGCCAACGTCATTTCTGTCCTCCATTACTACATCATAGACAAGTCGGTTGCCCACGAGCATCGCTATCTATCGTGGAAGAAGTCGAAAGCCTATCCGGAGCATTACCGCCAGAATGACGCCGCGAAGAAAGAGAATGCCGTCCGACCAAATGGCAGACATCCTTGTCAATGCCCATCTTCGGCATCTATACTTGGGGATATGCTTGCCCTTCCTCCGCCCTCCGGCACAGGCTTGTTCCTCTCCTTTATTAGCGCCCTGACCTCTTCAGTTCCATACTTTTCCATATCCCCCATCAGCTCGGCATCCTTCTCCCGCACGGCATCGTCCATGGCCCGCCAGCCCTGCCAGTCGACGACGTTGCGAGCAGCCATGTTCCAGGCGCTGGCGGCGGCGCAGACAATGTTCATCTCGTACTCGAGGATGCGGCGGTACAGATCCAGCAGGGTCTGGCGGGCCTGTAGCTGCAGGCGCTGGAAGTCGTCAGGGGACTTCCAGGACGAGGGGTATGTGCAGCGGGCGAGGCTCATGAAGTGCGGGATGGTGGTTATGAGGTGGACGAAGCCGCTGCGGAGGTCATCGTGACGGAGGAGAGGGTCGAGGAGGAGCTGTATACAAGTGTCAGCCTTGTCTCCAATGCAAAGAGTCAGCATACATACAGGTGTTAGAGAGCATATGCCTGCAAAGGCGAGAGCGGCGCTTGGTTGTTGAGGCACTAGCGAAGCGATGGTAGATCTCGCCTCGACAAGAATCTCACGAGCATCGTCATCGCCCGAGTCCGACTTGGATGCGACGTTGACTTCGCGGTTCAAGCCCGACGACGTAATCATGGCCATGAGCTCCATGCGTCGTTCACCATCCATCGGCAGCTCGTTGGGGTTCCCATGATGGCCCGGCCTTTGCGCCTCGGGCAGCTCGTGGCCGATGATGTTCTCGTAGGCGAGCACGAGACCCGCGGATCGAGCATCCTTCTTGAGCGCATCGTATGCTGCGTTCCAGAGCTCAATGTCGTGTGCGCGCTCCTCCTCGGTTGCTGATCCGCGACGGCCCTGGCTATTTCTGTGACAGCCGATGCGAGGCAGCCGGCATGTCGACGACGTGTTGGAGGCGTAGGCGGAGGATTGAGCAGAGACGGAGGAGGGCTTGGAGGCGATGGCGGAGGGAGGGTGAGTATGACGGCGGATTTTGCCGACGATACGTTTTACCTTGCCAGCAGAGCGGGGAGCTGGCGATGTGTGTGTAGCGGTCTTCATGTTGACGGTATAGATATGGAAGTGTATGAACTGACGGATGGATTCATCGAGGGATGGGAATGCGAGAGAAGAGAAGATTGATCAGGTCCTTACAAGCCGCGACTTACAAAGAGAACCGGGGAATCCTGTTTAATTGGAAACCGCTCAGCTGGGCGAGCTATTGATATCATCGTCATCGTGAACCACCACAAGCCGGGGGACCACAGGAACAAAACGATCTGGGGCAACGGGCCCGGATCAATGGGTCTTGATCTGACCAGAATCTGTGCTGGGCATGCACCCTGTACATCCATAAGCAAGGCGGCAGTTGTTTCTGGTGACACCCAGCGCCGGAGCCAAGAAGTACAGGCGAGGATCACGAGGGCCATGCTTCTCCCAAGCAATCGGCCGAGAAAGAAACCACAACCCGCGAGTAAACGAGCCAGTGACGTCTGCGAATTGGCAAAAAAAGAACTAAGAAGAAAAAAAGGGCCGACGAGTCAGGAGCTTGGGGGGTTCCGATGCTGGGAAGATCCGTGGGGTCGATGAAGTCATCTTGAGAGCTCGAATTCTTTTGTATTCCGGCCGAACATCCATTGTTGGTCGTTGGCCGTGCCGCGGCGGCCGAGAAGGAGGGGGTCGTCATCGGTCGGGGCACGGATGATGCTGGGGCCGAGAGGAGGGGGCTTGGCGGTTTAGAGGTAGTCCTTGGCAAATCCTCATCAGTCTTTTATTATGTAATAAGTTGAATTTGAGAGGGGGGGAATTCAGGGTCAAAGAGAATTCTTATAGAGTCGCTTCTAATCATTTATTTAATATCGTGCAGAGATGTCCCCAATTCATGAATGCACGTTAAATGCCTATGACATCCTGACAGTGAGTTATCCGAGTTTTCTTCAACCGCGGGGGATGAACTGCTGCGGGTCGGGCTATAGTGGGCTTCAGCGGAGTCTCCACTGAGAGTGCTTGCAGATCCACGAGCAGGATGGATGGCCTCAGTGTCGGCCCGGTGCCATGAATCCATTCATGGACTTGGGAAGAGAGTCCGAGTTGAGGCGCATGGCATTTCGAACAAGGAAAGCCAAACGGCCTGTATCAACCCTACTATCCATCTACATAATTATTAAAGGAGGAGAGAATCCAGGTCAGGCGTTGGTTGACGAGTAGAATCAGGTGTTCTCAACGAGGTTCATGTTGCGAGCTGGGATGAATCCTTGAGGATGGATATGCCGGTAATTAAATCATCAAAACATGTCTCAGCTAGTCTACCTATCAACGGTCAAATCTGTACATGAATTCCCACATTTAACTCAAAACGAAGCCGTTAAGAAACGTCGACAGGTAAACACCACCACGGAGATCGGAATATCGCGACTAATAAAGCGAAACGGGCTTCAACGGCTAATACCGTTGACCAGCCGGCAGCCCTACACAGCTGAGACAACTATTCATAACAAATATCAACAAAAACTCCTTCGAAAACATCCTCCTCTTCCATTGTGATTCCGAGTCAACAACAGGCGGTTCTACTGTACTTGAAACCCCCCATTGTTCCTGTGATGCATCCTATTCCTCCTCCTCGAGATAATAATCCACCGTCTTTCCATCAACTCCCTCTGTTATTCTGCCTCTCAAGGCTCTTTCTTTCTTGTGCAGCCGTGCAGCACTTTCTTTCTACCTTCTTAGTCTCTCCTTAAGTACAGGTGTTGATCGCCTTTTGCCATTCAGACCACGCTCATTGAATCACGTTCAAACCCTCGACCTACCTACATAGGCTCCCTTCGCCTCGATCTTCTTTCAAACCACCACTAGAGAACTCACCATGCGCGTCATAGCTCTCACGGCTACCCTCATAGGCTTCGCGGCTGCTGCTCTCGCACCTGCCCCCTCGGCCACTCTCATTGACGACATCGTGGTCGTCTCAACCTCTACGCCTTGCGCAACCTCCACGGCCACCCCCATCGCCTCTACCTTCTGGGCTCCCAGCTCCAACTCGCGCAAGACGTGTGACAGGGCTACATACTCGGCCAGGTTCGCCCCATCCGACGTCAAGCGCGGCGACTTCCGCGACTGCGCATCCCTCCTCTCCGCCTTTGGACCTCACAACGGGACCTTCAACGTCCCCTCCATCGCCAACGCCGCCGACGAGTACGGCAGCGTCTTCCTACCCATTGTCAAGTCGGACTCGTGCACCTTGGGCGTCCGGGCCAAGGGCGGCGTGGAGCTGGGCGACGACGACGTCGAGTGGATCGTGCAAAAGACGCTCCAGGACTACTCTGCCGGGTTCGAGATGGCTGCTCGTGGATCTGTCGACTGCGATGCTCTGGGTGGAGGAGAGAAGGCCAAGTTGTACTGGCAGGTTTACGATTCTGAGATGAGTTATTAGATGGATGGTCTTGAGGGCCGTCTGGATGGTTGTGTTGCATGACCTTGATGGTCGTCGGTTCTGTTCTACTTGTTACGATGCCCGATGGGAAGGAAGAAGCCGGCAAGTAGTAAAGAATTGTCGCCTACATATTGATTCTGCATGACTCTATTATTGTGTGTTTATGTGACTTGAGGATCCAGTACGCCGAATGCTGAAGGCTTCTTCGAAACGACTCACAGTTGGCTCAGGCAGTCTAGTCCCATGTCTATGATCTAAGCAGTCGACACAATGTTATAGGAAGCAAACAAGTAGACCAAATGAACGGCGGTGCTCCCTTAGAATCGGTTGATGTTGGGATTGTAGGTATCTCGAGATAGAAGCAAGAGAAAATATGCCATGCTGCCCCTCACGCATGATCTAGCCCGAAAGACGGGCGGCTACTCGTCTCTGTCAATAAGGCCTGATCCATGCCTTTGAGCACCGGAGAAACAAGGTCTTCGCTGCCACTAGAACCCACGGAATGCAAAACTCTCTATCTATCATGCTCGCGATATGGTGAGTTGAAGCAATGACGGTCAAAGATTTAGACTCCGGAAGTCGCCGATCAGATGCTTTTGTTTGTACTCAATTCAATAACGCACAACTGGAATCAAAGAGATTGCATTCCTACCCTAGGCTGTAGGTGACTGTGGATGGTTCTCGACAAGCTGGAACCATGAAACCTTATCATGGGAGAATAGAGACCAGTCCAAATTCGCCAGCGGCGTTGGAGTTTATACTCCTGATTAGTGAACAGGTACAGCTTTTCGTGAGGCGCAGCAGATTGTATCCGTAAGGCGGAGGGCATCGCCGAGGCCATGATCTTGACGACTTCTAGGGATGGCAATAGTCATGAAGGACATGGGTTTGGGGCAGCGGGCGTCTATCTTCGAGTGTCCAATAAGACATGATGTCGCTCAAGAGGCGTCAGGCAACATCATTGGGGTACGTGAGGTTCTGATGTCCCTTGGCCAGATCTCTTATTCAATGTGCCCTCGCTGTTTTATATAGCAGTATCTAACTGTCAATCCCAAGTAAGCGCGGGGAATACTATCGACAGTATTGAAGAAGAGCCCTGGAGACGGTAGGCCAGGCCATCCTTGCAGACTGCTTGCGAGACACAAGGTCAAAAGCCTTTGGAAGGCAAACTCACAAGTCACATGACTCACACAAGCTAAATGAGCCAACGCCGTGAGGAATGCTCAGGTTGGCCGGGATGCTAGTCAGAATCTCGGTTAGAAGAGCCGTGGTACTCATGGTGTACCTGGGAACGGAAGCTTCATCTCGAGATACAATGAAGCTTATGCAGGCACAGTACTATGTCACTTGACAAGATGAAATCCCTTGGATATCAAAAATTTCAATTCTATTCCGCATGAAACTGTACAATTCTATTCCGTCCTTCCCCTGTTTGATCCTTGTCTATAGGTACCCTTCGTGTCAAGCAAGCAAATGTGTTGTAGTACCCCCAACGCCTTTCCATGATGCTGTAAATGCAATCGTCTGCGAATTCAGCGTCGCAGAATCATTAGTCGTCAATAATTAGTCGTCAAAAATTGAGCCGCTCCAGGCGGACGTAGCATCCATCATCTGATGAGACCCCGCTGCTCGGGCGAGTATGCCCTCATCTTGAGCTTCCTATGGCTCATCTCGATCCTCTCGGCTTTGGCAATGTCCTGCTCCAGCTCGTCGATCCGGCGGGCACAGCGCTGCTTGGTGTTATCGACACTGCTCTGAGCTCGCTCGGTGGTCTTAGCAATCCACTCAAGCTTCTTCCTGCAGTCGTGAAACTCGGCGCGCATGGCACGTGCGACGGCGCTCTGGTCGTCGCTGTCGAGCTTGGCCTCGAGCTCGATGAGGGTGGCTCGGACTCTGGGGCGGGACTGCTGGATGTAAGTGACAATGGTCCCCATCTTATGGGAATACTCGGCCAACAGGGCCTTGAATCGGTTCTTTTCGCTGATGCTGTCCGCCTTGGCTACGGCGAGCTCGGGTCGAGGTCGAAGGGCGGAGGTGGGCGAAATCGAGGCCATTCGAGGCGTGGCGCAGCTGTCTCTGTAGAAGTCGGCGGCGAGGTTGTTGAGCCGCTGGAGCTCACTTTCAATCTGGAAGATGTCACGCTCGGCGGAAGAGAGGGTGCCCTGGAGCCACTGGTCCTTGAGGGCGTTGTTCACAGGTCTGTTCTGTCGGTAAGAGGTGGTCATGTTCTCGTAAGTTTCCTGGGTCTTAGGGGCGAGGTTGTTGCGGGAGAAGGGGATGTGTTGGAAGTTGTTGGACTTCTTGGCGTTGGGGCGCTCAGGGTCGATGCCATTAGAAGCCAGATACCGCTGGGCTTTGGGAGAGACCTTGACGTAGGAAGCTCCGGCAGGCTTGATGGAGGAGGCAGGCTTGGGCGTAACGCAGGCAGCTTCAGGTGGTTTGATGGAGGAGAAGGCCTTGGGCTTGACATAGGCAGCTCCAGGGGGTTTGATGGAGGAGAATGGACGTGTAGGCGATCGAGGAGATCGAGGGCTGGGAGTATCAGGTGAGGTGAGCGACAGAGTGCTGGTAGTGTCGGGTGAAAGGTTGTCAGGAGTACGAGGCTTGCGAGGAAGGGGCTCAAAGAAATGAACACTGTGATGATCTCGGCGCTGACGGGGACCAGTGAGATACAAGACAATCTGAAAGAGTAAGATGCAGATGGTGGCGCAGATGATGAGAAAGCTGATGGTGTCAATGATGGTGGGAATGCTGAAGTAGAAGCTGCGAATGGCAGCTCCCAGCCAGTAGATGCGATCAATCCACACGTCGGCGTAGAATGGCATCCATTGCTGATAGAGAAACTTCAAGAGGTCGTAGGCGACAAAGCTGAGGGAGTAACCGGTGCGATAGAGCCAGAAGAGAAGCAGGCTGCCGTGAGACATCTTGCAGCCGTCGGCCGTGATGTACTCGTTGTAGAGCCATTTGACGGCGGTGGGGATCATCAAGGGGTTGTAGCCGATCATGCTGAAGAACTCAAAGAGGATGTTGAAGAGGGTGATGAGAATGTTCCAGCTGGAATCCATGAAGCCGACGACGAAAGGCTTGCAGTCGAGCATCTTGGCAAGGGGAGATCTGGGCTCCGGGAAGAGCTCGCGATAGCGAGGAAAGTCCTTGGGGTCGTAGTCAAGGGTTTTGCGACGGGAGAATATGCTGAGAATGCTCGCGGACATGGTGGAAAGAAATCAGAGTGAATGGCGGGGAAATTACTCTGAGAGGAGATGAATGTTGGGTTAATTTGAAGGACGCGATGCGAGTTGCGGTAGGCTTTGTTCTGCTTGGTGGTTGTCAATGGTGAAAGAAGCGAGAACAATGAAGGATCGAAAGAGGAAGAACAAGAAGAGGGTTTTTTTCTTTCATTGTGAATTACCGTTTTGGTGCTGCTGCTGCCTTGTGGGCAGAATTTTTTTCGCTACGGGTTTGCCAGCTGTTTGGCAGTGCCCGCTAGTGGTAAAAAAGTGAGGGTATTCACGCTCGCCAGCGCCAGCGGTCGCCAGCTGGCAAGGCAGTCGCGAGAGCGTGCACCACCAAAAAAACGGCATGCTGGCCATGGGTGACCAAAACGGAAAAATGCCCGTGCTCAGGATAACGAGGGATCTCGATCTTGCACTTGCAAGTCCCTTAATCACAAGCCCAACATCTGGAACCGCTCATAGACAAAGGGTCGTTGTCTCCATCATCATCTGATACAAGGCGGCGTTTGGGCGAGAGTGGGTGGTGTCGCAACCCCTTCAGCCCCTACTCTTTGACATCCATATCGGGGCAGAACACCTCGTCAGGGCTTTGATTCATCTTCATTGTCAGGTTCGCCGAGAATACAGCAGACTTTTAGCCACAATCCCAGTCTCCTGGTAACAACGCCTCGAGCGACCTGCATCTCCGTTTGTTTCCAACTACCAGGAACCGATGAATAGGACGTCACAATGAAAGCATAACCCTCGAAGGCGCTCTGTGAGGAATTCCATCGAGTCAAGGGGCATCATACCACAAGGCTTGATTGATGAGGCTTCTGGGCTTCTTACCCGCCCGCGCCGTCGCCCAAAGTCCCGAATGGCGGACGCCGGACCCGCGCTCGGTGCCCGGTGCTCCGCCTCGCCGTCTCGTCCTCATTCCTTGCCAGATTACCCGTCACGGATATTGGCGGAAGCTACCTCTTTGGGCAAATGAACGCGACCCAATCAGAGGCCGCGAAAGGCGCAAAGGTGATCCCTCACGACGGGCGGATGGAATGGTGGCCGCAACCTTGACAGAGAGGAAGCGGACTCGGCCTCTTTTGTACTGATCAGCCACCTACGCAGATTAGTTCTCTCCCCCCCCCCCCCCCCCCCCCCCCCCC
>JABFEX010001832.1:0-19699 GCA_013623515.1 Fusarium illudens
GAGGGAGGGGGCCTCGTCGTGAGGTAAGCGCGTGGACTGTAAGCTTGCTGGATGGAATCGGTCGGCGGCTCGATGGGTATCGTGACAGCTCGGGCTGGGCTCGTCGGTGGTTAAGAGGTTCCAGCTCAAGGCGGCGGAGAAAAGAGGGGAGCCGCGAGGGGTCGTCGTGTGCCCGTGTAGAAATCGAAAGAGGTTCCGATCCGGCCGAGAGAGTGACACGAACAAGAGAAAGAGGCAACGCAGAAGGGGATGGCTGCTGGAACTGGAGGTGACGTGACGTGACAAATGTTGGTTGTATGTAGGTGTCAAGGTTTGGGGGCAATAATTTTGGAGCTTGGAGATTGGATGTGCTTCCCCAAGACCCAGGTACCTCTGAATCCAGCACAAATTCAGCGGTGCAACCAAGTACCCCCGGTCAGCGGTCGAATTGATGCCGTCAGCGTCAACTCTCGACGCAACAAAAGAAGAGAGGCCAGACGGTTAGTTAACTAACCAGCTCTGAAAGCCCAACAAGACCCGACTCTCTCTCTCTGGATGGGCAGAGGAGTCTGTCGGCAGTGGCGCGACGGGACGCCTAACCTCCAACCGCAAGCATCGGGAGAGTGGGTGCCAACTTGGACAAGGGGACAGGGACCCCGACAAGGGGGAGCGATTCGCCTGTGGATGGGATTGAGGCCCTTTAATCAAAACATGCAGGGGGTGGCCTCAAGGACAAAGATATAACATGTTGTTTGTCGCTGCGTATTTGAAGCTTTACTCTGTTGTGGTTTGCATCGCTGTCCATAATAATTGTGGACAATTCAGAGGTGATCGGCGACTCGCATATCCATGGAATCCGGGTGTCATCTGCATTTATGGATACACGTAACTGGTGTTTCTATTGTTAGATGTGCTTGCACCAAGGGTGTTTCTTTCGCTTTATACATAGCAAGAAGCCAACATGCATCCGTCATTGTTCTTCACAATGTGTTGGCAGCGAGACTCCGATTCGATGTAAGCACGACGGTTTTTCATCTGGTCTGACATAACTTCCTGCAGGAATAAAGTCAAGTCTCTTGACTCTTTCCCATCCGTTAGAGGTTTCCATGAACTCCCATGGGCCAGTCTTACCCACCCACTCATTCAAGCCTCACATCCATCTCACATCCTCCATCTCACTCAACACATCCTCCAGATCCTACACAGTTTCCACATACAAACATGAACATACGACCACTATGGCGTAATAGTGTTTTTGGAAATCTCAGAATACACTTGTGCTCATCATTTTGAAACAAATCCTTCTGTCGACGTTACCAACCAGGTGAGAGGGTGAAGTAATTGCGAGCTGCGCGTTCCATACTGCTCCCAGTTCCATGGTAACAACAACAGCTGCTTAATGCAACCTTGAAACGATGAACGAGAAAGAGTACTCGGACCGAGAGGATCTCTAGGCTCCCCACATATTTTTCAGCGTGATATCGCTCATGTGGAGGGCACTCCAACCTCGGCGACTGGCGTGTGTCATCTCAGCAACTTGTCATCAAGGTCAACTGCGCTAGACCAAAGACTGCTGCCCACAAAACTCAATCTCAACGTTAGAGAGTAGGAGAGGAACCGACTGGGGGACTACTGTGACTTAGTGAGGACTCGCAGCTCTCGACACCTTGGCATCTCGTCCAGACAAGTTTGCCAGGTACGCCTGCGCTTGGCTTGGCTCACTTCCGATAGGCTCGTTCGACGCCCCGAGTTGGCATCTGCCTTTCCGTTCATCCTCATGATCGCATTTCCGTGCTGTGTCCATGTCGCTGCTGTCAAGTTCCTCTGCGCTTGTAGTCTTGATCTTGTGGTGTCCGCTATCCGAGACTCTCCACCAACATTTTGAGGGATGACAACTCCAACTTGCCTTGCCGTCCTCCGGCATGTCGGTTAGTCCCTTGAAGAAGTCAGGATGAACGCTTGACGGGTCATGCCATCTTATGTGTAATGCCAATGCGGCATCAGAAGAATCTCCGAGTCCATCGCGGCCACGCTTCAAGCGGGGACGTGTGTGCCTGGATCAACAGTTACCTATCGAAACTTAAGGTTGACTGGCATGAAGGCTTTAATATTCACGCGACGACTCTCAGGGACTATCGAATCACCGCGGTGTTGCTTTAAGGTTTTCAAGGCGTCCCGATGATGGCGTGGGCCGAGCTGCAAGCTCTATACGGGTGCCTGCGCCAGTAGCGCCAGTTCAAGGACCCTTTAAGGTTTGCCCTGAAGCTATCTAGACCGTCGAATTGGGCCTAGGTAGGCCTGGCCACTGACTCGTTGGTATGCTGGGCGGCTGGAATGCTGGCTCTGGAATGAAGGGGGAGCTGCTCCCACCGCGTGCTCCGTCCGTGGCATACTGCGTAGGTTCCCATGTGGTTTTACGTTCCGAGACTGAGGCTTAAGGGCCTCTCCACAAGGGGGTTCGATCTGGACGAGGTCTCGCTTGTTGGATCGAATATCGGCAGCCACCGGTTACCGGTAGGTCGGATGCTGCATGGCCCAAACCCTCCTGCTCCCAAGATGGTATATCTGGGATGATCCCATCCCCGTTCGTTCGGCTGGGCTAATGTCTCTGCTGTAACCGTTAGAAGTTTTTTTTTTCAATTTTGCTTCACAAACGGGGTGTCCTGTCGAACAAGGACCTGCGAGCCATCATTCCCTGTTCAACTTCAACCGCCACACCCTCAACATGGTCAACTGCAACACCAAGGCCCTCCTGGGTCTCTTGGCCATCGCTACCTTGGCCGATGCGTACTGGCGCATGTCGTGCAGCATCATACAGACTGGGAGAGTTGATCCCATCATTGCTCCCGGAAGAGTCGCTGCGCATCTTCACAAGGTCTCGGGGGCCAGCAACTTTGGCATCTCGGCCACCTACGACGACCTACAGGCTTCACGATGCAGCTCTTGCGAAGTTCAAGACGACAAGTCGGCATACTGGACACCGCAGCTGTTCTTCCAACATTCGAATGGCAGCTTTCAGCTGGTTCCTAATGGCGGCACTGTCGTGTACTATCTCGGCCGCGGCGAGAACAGGTCAAACATTGAGCCATTCCCACCTGGATTCAAGATGCTCTCTGGAGACAGCACCGCCCGATCGGCTGATACAACGAAAATGACATACAGCAAGACCGGATACAAGGGTCGACCAGTGGCAGAGCGCATCAGCTTTGCTTGCCTGGATAGTTCAGGCCCCTCGAAGGAGCGCAACTTCATGTGGAAGACGGACTGCGACAACGGCATGCGAGCGCAGGTTCACTTTCAGACGTGTTGGAACGGGGGTGACTACCAGCCCGACCAGAGTCACGTCGCATACTTGTCACAGATCGACAATGGGATATGCCCGCCTTCACATCCTCGCATGCTCCCCCACCTGTTCCTCGAGGTCATCTACGGAGTCAACAACGTCGACAAGAGCAAGGGCGGGAAGTTTATGTTTGCCCAAGGCGACACGACGGGATACGGGTTCCACGGCGACTTTCTGAATGGCTGGGACATGACGGTTCTCCAGGGTGCCATCAAGTCATGCATCAACAATGATGGCATCGGCGGTGCCATCTCCAAGTGCCCAGTCCTGGCTGCGTCGCAAACGCCATACTTTAGCGACAACTGCCCCGAGATGCCTTCCATCGTCAACGAGACTGTCCGTGGAATGCTTGACCAGCTTCCCGGCTGCAATCAGGTTACGAGTGGTCCTGCGAAAGTACCGCAAAGCATCTGCGCTACCCAGCCGCCCCTGAATGACCTTGGCGATATGGGCATTGGCAAATGGTTTAACCCTTCGGTGGGCGACAAGGTTGGGTCCTGGGCATATCTTGGCTGCGCGGCAGAGGGCACTACTCGAACACTCAACAAGTACGCCATCACTTCCGACATCATGACCATCGAGTACTGCACGGCTGCATGCAAGGAGCAAGGCTACCCTCTTGCTGGTATGGAGAACGGTCGCGAATGCTACTGCGCAAGCGCGCTGTCGAGTGGTGCCTCGTACATGAGGGCTTCCAGTTGCGCAGCAGCACCCAAGATGATTTGCAGAGGCAACATGACGCAGTATTGCGGAGGACCAAATATGCTCACCATCTGGAACGACACGGCTTACACACCTCCCGTTCAACTTGTTGTCGGCTCGACCAGGATTGCCAAGGGCGCGGCTACGTACCAAGGATGCTACTCTGAACCTGCCAACGGTCGGGCACTCTCGTCAGATCGCACTGCTGACACTGTTGGTATGACGAATGAGATGTGCGTTGCCTTTTGTCAAGCTGGCGGTTATCTCTATGCTGGAACTGAGTACTCCCAAGAGTGCTACTGCGGAAACACGATTGGCGGCGACGGCATCCCAGATATCACCCAGTGTTCCATGCAGTGCAAGGGCAACATCTTTAGCTACTGCGGTGGCGGCAATAAGCTGAGCGTCTGGAAGATCACTCAGCCCGAGAAGCCATCTGGGCCCATTACCGCGTTTAACGGCGCCGCCGTCTACACGGGTTGCTATACCGATGGTGGCCCTGGTGGTCGGACACTGCCTAGTGCCGTCTTCACTGGCTCTTCGGTGTCGCTTGACACATGCTTCGCCTTTTGCAAGAAGCTCAACTTCCCTCTCTTCGGCATGGAGTATGGGCGAGAGTGCTACTGTGGAAATGCACCCAAGACACAGTCCTCGATTGCGCCCGACGGCGACTGCAGGATGCCTTGCGCCGGTGACGCCGCTCAGAAGTGTGGTGCTGGCAATCGCATCTCCATCTGGAACAACACTCTCTACACGCCCATGGCCAGTCCCGAGAACTTCAACATCCAGCCCAAGTATCTCGGGTGCTACACCGAAGGCAAGAACGGTCTAGCTCTGAGCAAGGCCAAGACGTCGAGCAATAATATGACGGTCGAGGTGTGTGCCAACTTTTGCGGCGGCAAGAATCTTGCGTACATGGGACTCGAGAATGGTCAGGATTGCTACTGTAGTAATGCTGGGCCATCGGGCGGCAGTGTTGAGGCGCCTGAGAAGGAGTGCAGCATGGCTTGCAAGGGCAGCAAGACTCAGAAGTGTGGTGCGGTCAAGAGATTGAACGTCTACAAGGTCAACGTCATCAAGAACAGCCCCAAGCCGGTTCAGGCCAAGGTCCAGGACTTTTCTCCGACGACCCTGCATCGTGCCAAAGCGACGACGACGTCCAAGGTCGTCAATGTCAAGGCCAAGGCGACTACTTCATCAAAGCTGGCCAAGGTGAAGACCAAACCTACGACTACAGCCCACCCAGCTCGAAAAGGAAAGACGTCGACGTCCAAGGTTGTCAATCAGAAAGCCAAACACACCTCCACGACCCGCCCTGCTGTAAAGGCAAAGAAGACAACATCCTCCAAGGTCGCCAACATAAAAGCCAAGCCCACAACCAGCCATCGGGTAGCGGCGAAACTCAAGGCACAGCCGACCTCAAAAACAGTCCACGTCAAGGTGAAAGCTGCTTCTACACAGAAAAAGTCTCCCGCTCGCCCTACCTCGACCTCCAAGGTTGTCCGGGTGGTAGCCAAGCAAGCCGCTACAGCAAAGGTTCAGGCAAAGAAGACCTCGGCCTCTAAGACGAAACCTACTTCGACTCTCGTCCGTGTGAAAGCCAAGGCTTCTTCAACCACACTTTCCACCACAGTTAGAGCACATGCAAGAAAGACTCGAAGAGCCTTGGAGGCCGAGGTGACTGTTGCGCCTGTTTTTAAGAGGAGAAAGGGCGAGGACTCTGACAGAGGAAAGAAGAACGAGAGCACTGATGATGACAAGAACAAGGGCAAGGGAAAGGGAAAGGGAAATGGCAAAGGGAAGGATGATGATGATACCAACAAAGGGAAGGCATCAACTTTGACCCGTACCACTTCCATGACCAAGACGGGGGACTCAAAGAAGGGAAGAGAGACCAAACACTCTGATGACAGGAAAGAAAGCAAAGGCACAAAGGACTCAAAGGCAAAGAAAACCTCGACGAGATCCGCCTCAGCCTCAAAGACTGGGGACCATAAGAAGGGAAGACCGACCAAGACCCCAGAGAAGGGCGAGAAAGGAGAGAAGAGTGAGAAGGGTGAGAAAGGGGGAAAGGGCCATGTTTCGAAGAGTTCGAACAAGTCGAAAACCACAGCGACTCGTCCTACCCTAACGGACTCGACTGCTGCATCGCAGGCGACCAGGGATCCCAGAAAGGGAAACGGACATGGAGAGTCGGATAAGTCGAGGAACAAGAAAACCTCGACAAAGCTCAGGTCCACGTCGGTTACGAGGACCTCGGGGTCAAGGGGAAGGCCAAGCAGGTCAAGAGCAACGGCATCTTCAACCGCGGAAGCGAGGTAGATGCGATGCTTCAATATCTGTAGATAGTTAGCCGACTCTGCACAGAGTCTATCATGTTATATATAAATGTTAATGCACTTACGGCCGTCATCATGTTTCCCCATGCGCTTGCATTCTTGGAGGTGGTGAAGCTGGATCCTCAAGTACGAAGCAACCTTGCGAAAGGGCTTGCGGATCGCTCCTCATACCAATCGCGGCGGGCTGGAAATAATGGCTCGGAGTTACATGCAGACACTGGAAAATGAAACGAATGAGAAAAATCGTGTCTGGCACGCAAAATGTCAAGACATCGAGGGAGTCGTCCCGCGGACCAGGCACAGTGATTGGCGGTGGCACCACACTGGCTTTGGAGGAGAACAGCGGAAGCAAGACGGGGGCGAAACCGCTTATATCTTGTCGCAGATGTACGCGACGATCGAATTCATGCCAGAGAACGGTACCAATTAGGAAAAATGAAATGGATGACTCTGTTCGTTTGCACTGGAAAGGCGGCATCCAAGAAGTTGCGAGACTGGTGCCGACATGGTTGAGGGCACGCGACAGCTAGATCAGAAGCACAAAGAAGCAAAGACATGCGATGAATCATGGGTATCATTGATAATTAACTAAAGAGGTGTGTGCAGACTCGCTCAAGACCTCGAGAACCACGTGTTGTACCTCCTGCCTAACCCATCTCTGTTCCGCCGACGCATGCCATTGCCTGTGACCCGGAGTCATAGTCGAGGTGTATGTGGTGAGTGAGTAGGAAGAGGTGACGGGTGGGTTGGTGCTTTAGAGGCCGTGCTGGGAGTAGATCTCCTTCTGCAAACGGTCCAGCTCGATGATGAGGTGCAGGTAGTGGCTGAACCTGCGGGACACTCGCTCAAGGTCACGATCGCGAAGAGCGATGGTGATGCCAATGTTGGTCTTGATGCCATTGGCGGCAGAGACTGAGGCGGCGGAGCGGGAGGGGGAGGCGTTCGCAACTGGGACCAAGGTGCCCTTCTTCCACTTGCGAAGGGTGTCCTTGTGGCGACGAGTGTTGGCCCGGATCAGCTGGTTGGAGGACCGGACCGCGCAGATGGTCTTGACGATCTTGCGGTATTGGAGCCGGGCCCCCTCGACGGCGTCGCTGAGAGCCACCATGTGGCCCTCGTCCTGCGCGCCAAACTCACCAAGAAACCCGTCAAGTCGGGCAACGCCCTCGTGCAGGGGGGCGACGGTGGCCATGATGGCGTCCGTCTTGGCCTTGCCGGCGATGCGAACACGCTTATCGCCGAGCAGGTCGACATCGAGGGGGTTGCCAGTGGTCGTGCTGGCGTCTGCGATGCTGAGACTGTTCATGCTCGCGATGATCGCCTCAGCATCGGCGATGTTGGCAGCCATGGCGGACATGGTGAGGTATGGGGTGGGTGCTGCGTTGACGTTAGAACCGGTGAAGGCGCCCGCAAGGCAGAGAGGAACATGTACTTACGTTGAGAGGTGAATGGGAGTCGGCGTTGACTCCTTACTCGTCGGTGGTGGGGAGGTCTTGGAGGAAGGGTCAGCAAGCAGGTGGTGGATTGAGCAGTGGGCATACTTACTGGGAAAAGACGAAAGAAGAAAGGGCGCGAAAGGTGAAGCGATGGATGGTTGATCGGATTGAATCCGATGGTGGCTTGGACGGGCGGTTGAAGTGTGCGCGTCGTGATGAGAGATGTGGGAGGAAAGATCAAGGTTAAGGCAGCAGAAATTTTCTTTTGATTTATAGTGGTGGAATTAAATGCATGTAAAAGCACTTGGTATTGCGGTACAAGAGTGGTTTGTATCGATCGACAGCCATTGTCTCGACAGCGTGGTGTGGTTTTTTCCCCATCACCTCTTTTGCAGTGTAAACAGGTGTGCCGCGGATTTTTGGCAGAATCACCAACTCCTGGAGCCCCTCACTTTTGTCTCGCAGTGAGAAGGGCTGCGGGAAAAAAAATATTAGTCATCGAGCGAGATCTCTTTACTTGCATAAACCGAATGGGGGAATTCTGAATGTGGTGAATTTGGATTGATGAATCAAGGACATTGCCGGAATAGGTTATTTTGCAACGGGTGTTAGATGTGAGAGCCTGAGAGCCCAGGGGAACATGTCCACGTCCACGTCCAGCGCCCAAGGTCCACGTTTCTCGTAGCCTGGATGTCAGCCAAGCCATCGCGGGGAGATTACAGTATAATATTGTGAAACTACATTGTGGTGCTGGTTCTTGATTCTACCTAATCTACAGAAACAAGTCTTGTCGAAATAGTATGTGCAGAGTGAGTAGCTTTTTGCCAAGCAGCTGATCTATCATCACCACTCGGTAACTTCGAGATGCTCGCACTAGCCTGGCCTAGACAGGGTTGGAGTTGTTCGCGCAAGATCAAGCCTTGGAACCTCCATCAGCCTTGTACGAGTCAATGATTCCGACCACACTGCCATAAGTTCTGGCTATCATCAAGTTCCAGATACAATGAGCGTAATGTTCAAGGCCACCAACAACACCCACTTGACCGACCTGTCCTTTCCGCCGTTCCAATTGTCGTATAGCCACATGCATCCAAGCGGCTGGAAGCACATCATAGTTCCCAGAAGAGCGCCGATGAGGGCGACGAGGCCGCCGAAGATAGGGATGCCGCTGGCGATAAGGTATGCGACGGTGGCAACGGTGAAGACGCAGCCGAGCCAGGTTCCCCAGTGAGTAAAGGTATTTGTCGTCAAGTGCTTCGATCCTCGAAGGATTCGGAGGAAGAAGTGCTTGCTCGCCAGCTTTGCAATTGTTAGTGACTAGATTGAATACTGTGCGGTTGCGTGGTAGGTAGGTACTCACATGGGTGCTAAGAGTCGAGCTGACACACAGCCCGGGGAGGGCAATTCCGTAACTAATCTGTTTGAGGAGCTTTCCCGCAGACCCGAGAGCAGGGGAGGAAACAAAGGACCCGCAGAAATAGTAGACGATGATGCCGATGACGAGGTAGGTGACGGTCACGACAGATTGACAAAGAACTAGCGCCTTGGTGTAGTGACGGGGGTCGCGCATCTCGGCCACGATGGGGAAGTAGAAGGGCGTGCCGGTGTAGGCGAAGATGAAGGTCGAGACTGCTGTGATTTCTTCGGTGAAGCTGGGGTTGCCGACGAGCTTCCAATCGGACTTCCAGGGGCCTTTGGGGGCGGTGTCAGGGCGATCTTGGACACCGACGGCGATGGCCACGACAAAAACTAGTCACGTTAGCACCTTCTTCGTGATAGATATCTATAGACGAGTCGGGTATTTACTCGAGACAAGGATAGAAATCAGCCTAGCCCACGCGAGAAAACTGATCCGGCCGAGGGTTCGCAGACTGGCGAAGCAGATGACGATGATGGCGGCAACCGCGACGAACACGGTGGTGCATGTTCCGTGGGTGGAAACGGCGCTGAAACCGATTGAAATACCGAGCATGCCAGAGCCGGCAGCAAAGACGAGGACTGTAGGTAGTCACAGTCAGCAATAGTAGTTTGTAGATATCTTGCTCGTAGGTCACTCGCATGGAACAAAGCCAAAGCCCATAATCTCACGACCAACGCGGCTAAACATGATCCCAGCTGCGTCGTCGATGCCGTAGACCTCGCGATGTTTGAGCTTGAATCCGCCAATGACATAGCTGCCCCAGGTCGTGAGGGCGGCGATAGTCATCATGCAGATGACGCCGGGGATCATGCCGAGTGTATCGAAGGCGGCGGGGATGGGTAGGACGCCTAGGCCGATCTGGCACTTCATCATGATGACTGATGTTCCGATCCAGCCGACCTAGAAGAAAACAAAGGTCAGTCTCGGGGGCGAGGGTCAAGCCAGCCTACAGGAGAGAGGTCCACATACATCGCGGTAGTTGGGGCCGTCCTCGGTGATGTCTCCAAAGACGGCATCTTGGATCAAGGTAGGATCAACGACCTCCCCGTTCTGAGAAGGAGCATGGGTCAGACCCTCGGGGCTCCATCTTCTTGTCCATCTCGGTATTCATCGTGGAGGTTGTAGAGTCAATAGGTGATGGAATGTGTTTGAGGTGGGAAGTGAATGTTTTACGAGAAGATGTTGTTAGGGAGAGAGGAATGAATTTATATCCATCATTTAACAAGTCAGTGCAATCCCAGAGGTCTCGGCGCCCCAGACTCCAAGTTAGTCTCCCCATACTCCAGGTTCCCCAGCGAGTTCATGTTGGAACTTGGGGGTGATGGAGTCCGCCCACCTTTGCGCCCGTCACCTCGACTCAGCAGGGGCTAGGTAGAATAGACTAGTAGATACATAGATAGGGGCTTGTTCAGGTGTCATTGGCTCGATCGGTTGGGATCGATGGACGGAGAATGTTTGACACTTCTCGGGCCGGGTTCTGTAGAAGCAAATTGCGCCTACGTGATCACCTTGGGGACTTGAATCTACGGCAAAGCCTGAGTCAGGTAGTTGGGCGCTAATAAGGGCTGTCTGCAGAACACACTGGCTAGTTGGGTATACAGGGGGACCAACAGTATTTGGATCGGTCAGCCAAGTTAAGGGGGACTGTCGAAGCAGGCCGCTTCATAGCGAGTAGCACTAGCTATGGATACCTGACAACAATGCCATAATGTTGGAACGTATAAATGACCCAACTGCCTCGATACTTGTTGTAGGGTACCTTGCACTTTTGCCGATAGTGGCTATTGTGTATTAAAAACTGACGCATATCTTACTTCGTTCTTACAGACAGACCCCTGGGTATTCTTCTACGTATCTTACCCGATCTTCTGGATGGGGTTCACGTGTCTATCATAAAGACAGACGACTTTCATCACTGTTGATATGGGAGTCTAATTCTCTTATCATAGAGATAGAGAGGTTATTAGGCATAGTAGCAAAGGGCGGCGAGGAGTAGACCATACGGGGTAGAATATATGTTTAAAAACATGTTATATAGTAGAGAAGGAGGAATAAACCTGAAGCATGTATATACAGAACCAATTTTAGTAACTAATTTCCCAGTTCTAACTTCTGAATATAGAATCTTGGAGTTAAAGTTGAAAGCCCAAGGCCGGGCTCATCTAGTATACCTAGGTCCAAAACGCTTTATCATCCTGACCCTAGCAGCACACCACTCTATAGATCCCATGTTTCCCCTCACATGTCCAATTGTCACTTAGGTTACCTACAGCCTAGAGTTGCAGCAATGGCTAGGCTTCTCCTCCTCCGTGTACAGAACGCTCTTGTTCTTGTCCTGGGTCGACACAGCCACGTCCAGGCCTGGGTTTCCAGAGAAAAAGTTGACAGGCTTGAGGCCGACTATCATCTTTTCATTAGGCATCACCGGCCAGTCTTCGATCCGGGGGTTGTGGGTTGAGCCAAAGGTGTGCCAGATGACAATGTCGTGGTTCCTCACCGACTGAGAGACTCCGGTGCTGTTGCGCTTGCTGATCTTGGTGGCGATGCCGTCGCCGCCAGATGATTGCATCGTGTGCTTTCCAGAGGGGAAGTGGTCGTCGTCTTCGTATCGGGTCACCCAGACTGCGTGCTTGCCAAACTCTGAACGCTTGGCGTGGAAGGAATCTGGGTGGGAGAGAAGCATCTGGCTGTAGGCGGGCATGAGCTTGAACCCCACGGGAGTGTTCGTGATGGGGTTTATCTTGTTCTCGTTGATGAACTTGAAGGTTCGGGCCTTTGTGAAGTCGAGATCGAACCCGCCCTCTTGCTCGACGATATTTTGCTCAGTCACGTAACCGACACCGAATGGGTTGTGCATGGCTGGGTCTCCGACGGGCAAGGCCTTGGATTCCTCGATGGCCAGGGAGTTGGCGTGGCTGTCGACGGCAGGGTCGATGCGAAGACTGAAGATGTGCTGGTGGTAGGGGGCTAGGACTCCTGGTGCAACGACTGTGCCGTAGGGAACCTTTTCCTTGAGGCCGACTTCGACGGGCGCGGTGGATAGGATGCCGGTGGCGCGAACCTCGTAGAAGATGGAGGCATCCTGGCAGAAGTGGAAGGCAAAGATGTACTCGTAGTTGCTGACGGTGATGATGGTCTGCAGCACGAGAATGCGAGAACGAGTCACGACGGCGTTGCCGGTTCGGGGGTTGGTGTGCTTCCATAAGATGCCATCGTCCTGCTCGTGGCAGCATATGACATTGGGCATCTTCATGGGCTCTCCGGAGTTAGTGTTGTGGTAGCCGTCAAAGTACTTGATGGTTCCAAGACAGTCACAGCCCAGCTGCAGGTTATTGGCGTTGATTCCCGCTCCGTCGTTTCCAAGGTCGAACGCCGCCTTGCGGGGATAAGGAGCGCGCGGGTCACCGTAGGGAACGAACATCTCGGCGAGGGAGAGGCGGTAGAAGAGGCTTCGTCCGTCGTAGCAGATGTCGTGGAGAGTCATGCCCTCACGGTAGTTGAAGCCGACTCGGAAGCTCCACTTCTCCCAGCTCATGTGGTTTCCGCGGATCTTGAAGGATGGGCCCTCGGGCTGGATGACCTGGTATGGCTTGGTTGTGGTCCTGGCGCTGGGTCGCAGATCCGGGTGGTATTCGCTGGAAGACTCGGCGTGGATCCTCCTTCGGTCAAAGGGACGGGACTCGTTGTGAATTCGCTCGTTGGGTGTGGTTGGCAGTCGGTAGACTTTTGTGATCTTGAGTTGCTCTGAGACTTCGGCGCACACCTCGAGGGGATACGCATAGTAGTTTGCATCTGGATTCTCTAGCAGGCGGAGATAGAACCAGCACTATTCACGAGTTGGTTAACTCTCGGAACACAGACCAAGTCGGGGCTGGTCGACATCCATACCATGGTGACACGCTGGGTCATGTCGCTCATTCCATCAGTTGCATATGCCCACGGCTCAACGACGACAGTGGCGCCTGCGGGAAGGTTGAGACTGCGGATCTCGGCCCGCACTCGGTTGTCGGCCAAGCAGGCCTCCTCGACCTTTCTCATGTATTCCGAGTCAATGTACGAGTGCTTGCCCTTGTGGTGCTGCTTGGCCGTGACGCGGCTGTTATCAAGGTCGACGAGTAGCTCGAAGAGCTCATGGTTGCCAGTCTTGCTTTCGAGAACGACCTCGACACGCGCGCATCGTGTCGGAGCCTGGCCTGTTTGTTGGTTGCGATGCTCCTTGTCGAGGAAAGGGATCATGTCCTTCTTGGGGGGCTCCCTCAAGGTGATGACTCGGAAGTTGATGTCCCGACCGGCAAAGTGAGGCCGGACAATCTCTGCAGCCTGGAGAAAAGAGTGTTGGTAGGGCAAATTTGAGTCAAGTGCCTGGACGGGAAACATACCCTGGAGATCTCATCGGGCTGGAGGGGGTCTAAAGGGTGGATGGAAAGCGCCATGATGTTGAAATGCATGGGGTGCTACAGCAGTCAATGATGTGGATGATTGTACCTAGGTGGTGAATAGATGGAGTTAACCTCAAGGTCTTATACTTGTCAAGATGCCGGACCGGCATGGATCGAAACTTAAAGGAGTGAGGATTATCAAAGAGCCGGTTCGGCACTGAGAGTGAGACCTGCACCCCTCCCCTCTTGGCTTGGACAAACTTTCATGACTAACCGAGTCACGAGACTCCCGTCTGCAGACTGCAGTCTCAATGGGTCCTGCATATTGTGGTTACCACTCATGGAGGACGTGAGGAAACTTGAACAACTTTCAAAGTTGGCTATGCCTTTGGAGGCGCGACCGTGAGACAGCGGAGTCACCTCCAAAGGTATGGCTTAGCAAGAGGGTATCGCGGCGCCCCGGACTCGGCTGTCCACTTCCGTTCCGCTGTGGGGTACGGAGATCGGACCTCGAAAGGAAAGCCCCGGCTGTGGGTCCAGGCGACGGAGTTTGAGATGACACCGGGCGGAGTCCGGCTTCTGTCTATCGGGGAACGGCATGCGATACCGGCAATCGATAGTTGGATGAGAAAGAAGCCTTTATCAAGACTGGGGTTACTCAGGTAGTATAGTAGAATATGTCCCCTGGGCTTAAATATAGACTTTCTTATCATTCACTCACTCAATCACACCTCAGCAATCATGTCCAACTAACTACCCTTCAAGCTCGACCAGCCGTCTCTCTTGCGCCATGGCGCCCTCCTGAACGGTGAATGGGTCCAGTCGCAGTCTGGAGAAACATTTGAAATCCAAGGCAAGATCCCATCCCAGGGCAAGAACCAGGGAATATGTCTAATAGGAAACGATAGACCCTGGTACCGGAGGCACGTTTGCAACTTGTCCAACCAACAAGGTTCCTGATGTCGATGCATACGTCAAGACGTCGCACGAGGCCTTCTCCAAGTATCGTCACATCAACCCCCGCGTGCGAGCCAAGATGCTTCTGAAATGGCACGACTTGATCGCCAATGCCCGCGAGGATATGATGGGGATCTTGAATAAGCTGTGTCGGCCCTGATGATCCTGAAGTGGCGTACCGCTGGACAAGCCTGCACTCATGCCAACCGGGTCTATGTTTAGAGTGGCGTATAGATACGTTTGCAAACATGATTCTCGAAGCAACACAAAAGCTTCGTGTCGGTCACGGCGTCGAGTCACCTACCACGATGGGGGCCCTGACTACTCCTCGTGGCATCTAGAAGCTGGATAAGCATATTTCTGACGCTGTTTCCGAGGGAGGCAAGATTCTATGCGGCGGTAAGAGACTAGACCGCCAAGGTTACTTCTTCGAGCCGACCATCATCTCTGAGATGACCTCGTCCATGTTGACGACGAGTGAAGAGATCTTCGGCCCGCTTCTTGGTCTGTACAGGTTTGAGACGGAAGATGAGGTTGTCAAGGCTGCAAAGGCACGTAGATGGGTCTTGCGCTTCTTCACGAGCGACACGAGCAGAACTTGGAGGATGCTTGAGAACCTCGAGGCAGGCATGATTGGGATGAATACGGGTAATTCTTTGGGGGCAGAGTCTCCGTTTGGGGGGATCAAGGAGTCGGGATATGGCAAGGAGGCTGGGAAGGACGTTGCTATCGAGGAGTACCTCATTTCCAAGACTGGTACTTTGACGGTTGGGTCAATGTCCAAGCTGTGATTAGTAGTTGGTAACTTGGCAGTGAGATATTCAGAGAAATACGCTCCCTTGACTTGCATTTATGAGATAATTAAATTAGATAACTACCCCTTTTCATAGGAGTAGATATTTAGCATACTAATTTAGCTATATAGCGCACTACTTAACTAGGCTAGTTACCTCTTTTAAGTAAATTATTATTAGTTTCTTAGTACCTTATTATATAATATTAATCTTAGAATAAAGGGAATTAATCTAAGGTTAGATAAATTCTCTATTAATTATTTATTAAATCCTTTTAATATTTCTATTAAAGATTTACTATCCTTGTATTAAGATATATAAACAAAGGTATATTAAATAGCTAAATTAGTGTGCCAATATCTACTCCCCGTTTCATCACTAGTCCTACACTTCTCACTCGACGCATGTCCCTGTGACGAGCCCTGATCAGTACCCGTCCTATGCAGTACTGTACAGCCAAGCAATTCTCTACTTGACAGCCTAAGTCTGCCTTTGGGCTATTTGGACCTTGTTCTTTGTTGAAGTGCGATGCCTATGAAGCATCCGAATAGATATTGGGAGTGGATATTCGGCACACCAACTTGGCTATTTGGCATACCACTTAACTGAGCTAGTTACCTATCTTAAGATTATTACTCTTAGTTTCTTATCACCTTATTAGGTATAATAAGGGGGAATAATCTAAGGTAAGATAGATTCTCTACTAATTATTTCTTAAATCCTTATATAGACTTATTAAGGTCTCTATTTAAGATTTACTATCCTTATGCTAAGGTATAAGAATAAAGGTGCGTCAAATAGCTAAATTAGTATGCTAAATATCCGCTCCCTAAATATTCCAGTCTAGTAGGTCTAGACCAAGCCGGAATGCCCGATGGTATCGACTTTCACGGTGCCCCTCCCCCACAAGTCGCCGTAACTATCTCCACATCCATAGCACTAGGCCCCTTGATATTGGAGTCTCCGGGTCCGGGTGGGGACGGAGAATCGAGCTTAAATTGATCTCGCCTTCGGTCCGGCCCGGCACCTCCCCCGCGACTGACCGCATGTATTAGCAATTAGCACCATGGGGTCGAGATCCATGTCCAGAAATTGAGGCGAACATCCGGTCGTCTCGATGCTGCTTGGCCAAGCCAAGCCTTGGGGGCAACACGGACCGACCTCCTCTGAAGGGATATCGTTCAAACTCCGACCGAGTAGAACCGTTATCGGACCGGAGCTGGCTTGAGAATGAGATAGACCCCTCAATATAAACTAGACCCGTGAGTGAGGAGACGGAGGCACCTTTGGAGGTTAAGACTGGAATAAAAAGAGGGTTCCATGCTGCCACTCTCAGTATCTCTAGGCTCCCACTGTTCCCTGATCCCTTCCCCGGACTCTCCCTAACCCTTGCATCCAATAGGACATGGCTACGCATTGGCAGACCATCTCGCAAGCAGCACAGGCCGAGCTGTTGCGGTCCATCCCCGCAAGGTGGAGGATCGATGCGAAATCATACGACCAACTCTTGGATGTTACTCGCGTGCCTCTCACCTGTGGCATCTTGAGCCCGAGACAGATCGAGATTACCGAGCTCACAGTCACGGAACTTGCAGGTCGCATCCGATCGCGTGCATTAAAGGCGACTGAGATCCTGGAGGCCTTTGCCGCAAGGGCTGCCATTGCCCATCAGCTTGTGAGAGAGCTATGGTTGCACGACTAGTATGGCATGTATTGACGATGGTGTAGGTATTTTGCTTGACCGACTGGTTCTATGATGAAGCTTTCGAACGCTGCAAAGCTCTCGATGATATCCTCGACAACGGTGGTGAGTTAGGGTTTTTATGCTTTGAAAGCACCAGCTGTGTGATGATGGGATCAGAGGTTGGTTCTTCGGAATACCAGATGAGGCGGGCGTGGTAGCAGCGAAAATCATAATTCACATGATGCCGTTCTTGGAGAAAGTCGACGATACTAGAGGGAGCCAACTTGGCTGCGGCGTTCTAAGGTCATAGGATGACAAGAGCTCGACCGTCTGGAGAAGATGGACCCAAGGGGTCCCAGTCTGTGGTATCATATATTCAACCTCATACTCATACTCTTTACTGATCATGGGCCTCCCAGCGCTATGTCTCCAGCCATGAGAACGGAATCGCTCAACCCAATCGATACCTGATAGATGAATTTGTCGTTTGGATGGTCGAGGAGATAGTGGGAGTAGCCTTGGGAATCGAATATGGGAGGCCAAGTCGGGGGAAGAGAGATAGTATAACCTTGGAAGAAACTCGCTTCTGATCAATAGTTGATGGATAGAATGATCCGAAACGCACGCTAAATATTATCTTGAAGCGACAACGAAGAAAGAGAATGGTTTAGACTTGCCAGTGTTGTTGGTGACTATTAGTATCTTAAGTGGTGAGAGGCACTATTTGGCATTGTTTAGAGGATGATGCTACTATCGCCGCTTTTGTCCGTCAGCACCTCGACGAAATTAATAAGGGAAATACGATGGGAAATACTTGCCGGTTTTAATGAATGCTGAGTAGCCCCATATACTTAGACGTTGCCTCGTATTGAACTCGAGTAAGATCACTTGTCGATCTTGTAAGGGAAATGATAAATTATCTGTCGTATCTGCCGAGTCTGTTATTATCGATACTAAACTACCTAAAGAATCGAAGTTCGCCATGCCGTTGGTTACCAACCTGCATATCGATCAGGGACTATCCTCAAAATCTCGAATTGCCTAGGATCACTAACGATACGTCGCTATTTGCATGGCCTCATTCTTTTCATATAAATCGTCAGCCAACATCTGAGCAAGTTATACTCCGCTCCGCCTCTCCCACGTGGCATAACCAGTTCCCAGTGCAGCTCGTCGTATGTAGATCACTTGGCCGGAGAACGCCATTTTAAAGGCCATTAGGGCTATGAGTCCGTCTTAGAAGGCCTGATACCTCGAAATGCTTCTGCCCTGTGAGGATAGGTCTATTGATATGCTTTTGGATATGTTGCTCTGGCCAAGTTATTCATAGGTGCTACGCTATAAAAGTATATTATTGAAGCACCTCGAGTTTACGATTCTTCATCACAGTCCCCATCAATGGTTTCTGTCGCCTGCCTATCTATAGTTGACTTATAGTGGACGAGGAATCGGAGAATTGTCAATGGGAGACGATATAGCGTAGTTAGTACTGAACAAACAAGTAAAAGCAAAGAATGAATTCCATCATGGCACTCTTTCCATCTAGTTGAGGCCATCTGGCTGTATTTGTTAATGCATCACTGCACAATCCTCCAAGGCCTGTTGAGGCAACCACACACTTCCTGTTTCTACTCCATAAGGCCGAATTTGTGCAAAGGTCATGGCCACAATGCCGGGGTGTCCAGGGCTAAACACAAGGTTTGGTCGCGTGAGACAGTTACCTAAGTACTCTATGACATGAGAGTTGCCGCTTATTATTGAAAACCTTGACTTGGTCGTATACAATACAACCTCATGGACCCAGAATTTGTACCTGGCCGAGATGGTATGAAATCCCAGTTAACGAAAAATATGTCTTTTTCCAAGTCCCTTTGCATTTTGCGGGAGCCATGACATCTATGATTGGTCTACAGGGCTCCGCAATCTCGCATTTACCACGCTAGTCTAAAGGTGAAAAGGTCACGTTATCAGCGGTCCGGGAATGGCAATGGAGTAGACGTTTATATCCGCCACTCCCCGAGCCTCGCTTAACCTACCTATGTAGGTAGGTAGGGAAGGACGTTTAAAAGCGGAAAATCTGATTGGTGTCAGCTGCACGAGTCGACAGATGGTTGTCGCGCAAATCTCTGGAGATGGAGGATGTTCCAATCCAGAGAGGTATCACGACCTGGAGAGATGAAATCTTGGTGAGGAACGATATGGGAGGTTCACCCTTATGGGGAGCTGAGAGTCTGGTGATTTAGTCAGTGGTGTAGAGAAATAAACTGGCTGCGCAAAGCCCCACTGCGATGGCTCTTCTTTCAAATAGTCATCAATCCGACAAGACATGGTCATAGTAGATATGATGAGAAAAGAGTCGGGTTCCCAAAGGCAAGATAGGCGAGGTGTGTTCTATAATACGAGGCTTATTAAGAAGAAGGGAAAGTATCTATTATTAATAGCTAGACCGGGATAATAGAAAAGTATTATATAGAGCGCCTAGGTAAGCTAAATAAAGCATAAAAAATAGTAATTAAAAGAGCCTTATTTTCTTTAAAGAAAGGTATTACTTAAAGTAGACTTTTAAGGGGTATATAGCCCCTATAATAGGGCTACTCTAACTAATAAGAGTATATTACTATTTAATATACCCCTTATTTAAGTACTTATTATTAAAGGTATTTAAA
>JABFEX010001833.1:0-12662 GCA_013623515.1 Fusarium illudens
ATTAAGGCCTACTATCTTATAGGGAGGAGTAAAAATAGCTTACTTCTTAGCTAACCTATATCTAGTCTACCCTAAATAAGAGCTTTAAAGGTATTAATAAGGAAATAATAATAGTAAGATAGGAATAAAAATAGGGAGCGGATATTTAGTATACTTATTTAGCTATCTAATACACCTCTATTTTTATACCTTAGTATAAGAAGGTAAGGATAGTATATCTTAAATAGAGACCTTAATAAATCTATAAGGATTTAATAAATAATTAATAGAGAATCTATCTTATATTAGATTATTCTACCTTATTTTAAGATTACTATTATATAATAAGCTAATAAGAGGTTAATAATAATAATATAATTATACTAGTCTATCTAGTAGTATCTTAAATATCTACTCCCGAAAATAGGGCTTGCTTATAGATATAGAAGTTAGTATATTTAAAGAGAACTAAACGGCTGCTTGTTGAACCTAAAAAGAAGGTCCCTTGGTTAAGGGCAATTAGAACAAAGGGCAAAAAAGAATTAATTAATGCGTTTGAAACATATAGCTAGATCTCTCCCGCCGGGAATTAAACCCGGGTCTCAAGCGTGACAAGCTTGCATACTGACCACTATACTACGGAAGACGGTGGTTGTGAGCAACCATTGTAGTGAGTTCGATGTCACGTGGCCAAGGTAATGCTGGTTATACCCTCAGTCGTACCCCACCTTTGTAAAATAAGACACCACCTAACCAGAGCGATTAGGCAAAAAGAATTTTATGACATGTTTGGAACATGTGGCTGGATCTCTCCCGCCGGGAATTGAACCCGGGTCTCAAGCGTGACAAGCTTGCATACTGACCACTATACTACGGAAGATGGCGGGTGTGGACACCCGAGTAGTTGGATCAGCTCCTGTTGGGAAGAGGTTGAGGATATGCAGTATATATAGACATCTGGGGGGAAAGGTAAATCTCTACCCCATCTCCCCCATCGTCAAGTGCTGAGACTCCAGGCCCTCTCAGAACCCGAAAGACAAAGGTTAAATGATCGGAAAGTATTGAAGTTGAATTGTTCGTAATGATCGTGATATGTACACCGTTAGGTACCAATTGACCTCAGGGCTCTCCCCAGATCTCATCAGCAATCTCCCTCACCAGACCAAGCTTCTTCCTCTCCTCATCCTCATTCAGAGGATACCCACTCTCATGGGTACTAAATCCACACTGCGGGCTCACAGCAATCCTCTTAAGCGCCTCCTTCTGGCTCTCACCCGTCCCCTTGGCCACCCAATCCGCAGCGCTCAGCACGCGCCTCTTCATCTCCTCCTTATCCTCGAGCTGAGGCAGCTTCGTGCTAATCACGCCGACGACAACATTCTTGTTCGTTGGGAGGTGCTGTAGGGGCTCGAAGCCTCCAGCGCGCTCTGTGTCGTACTCGAGGTAGAAGGTGTTTACGTCGAGGTCGCGGAAGAGCTTCTCGGCGATGATGTCGTACTTGCCCTCGGCAAAGTGGCGGCCGCCGATAAAGTTGCCTCGGCAGAGGTGGATGCCCGTGTGCATGTCGGCGGGGAGCTTGGATAGGCAGTCGTTGTAGAGCTTGATGTAGGCGTCTAGGAGGTCGTCGACGGTGCCGATGTTGTCTGAGTCGGCGGCCCAGCCGTCGCGGAACTTTTGACTGCAAAAGTCTAGAGTATCTTAGTGATGAGGTCCTTGGAGGAGGAGGGGTTGACTTACAGGCCATGCCGGGGTCGTCGAATTGAACGTTGCGGAGGCCGGCCTTGTACAGCTGGTCCAGCTCGGCCTGGTACACCTTGGCGACATCCTTGAAGTACTCTTCATCGTTGGCATACGCTTCTGGAGAGTATGCCTTGCCCTGCTTGTATCGCATGTGGAACCAAGCAGGTGTGATCATGGTGAACTTGATGGCAGCCCAATCCTCCTTGGGTACAAACTGCTGAATCAGACGCAGCTCATGCACATTGGAAGCGCACTTTTCAGCGTCGTGAGAGAGCTTCCCCCCAGCAATGACCGAGTCGCCGGGCATGACCTGACGATCCTTCTCAATCAGGCTCACGACATCCGGGTGGTACATGCGGAAGAGGCTGGCATCGGCGTCCTGCAGCTGCTTAGTGCCGTCGAACTCGTCCCACATGAGGCCCCAGAAGCGGGTGCGCGTGAACTCTCCGCTGGTGACGGCCTTGAAGCCAAGGTCCTGCTGCAGCTTGACCACGTCCTTGACGGCTGCCGTCTCGACCTCGGCGAGGCCGGCGTCCTCGGGGGAGACGTTCTTTTCGCGGATCTGCTCCCTGACGTCGAGGAGGCGCTGGGGACGCAGGAGGGAGCCCATGTGCTCTGCGCGGAAGGGTTTGGGAGCGGCCATGATGTTTATTTAGAGGCGAATCTTGAGATGTCGCGTGAGGGAGTTTGCAAGGTGAAAATTGAAGCTTCCGTGAACGGAATCTCGCCAAAAGATCATCCACAAGAAGAGGGGCGTTGCCATGAGCGAGCCATGCGGGGCTTGCCAATGGCGGGGTCAGAGATGACCGAGATCTGACTGAGAAGGATCCCGTTGGACGGCAATTGATCCGCGTTTGTGTTGAAGTTGTGTTTTGGGAGGGGTAATGCTAGGAAGGGCAATGGGCCGAGGTCTAGGATAGCATTGTGTGAGATGGTCGTCATCTGTAGGGATACATGCATATGACTTCAAGGAGTCTGTGTGTCGATGAGTTGGCCATGGTTGTTTGTGGATGGCTTGAGAGGCATTGGGTGAGAAAAAAGACAGGTTAAAACGATGGTGGCATCCATGGCGAAAGCCTCAATTTAATATAACCAAAATGAGAACCTTGAGGTCCTGGAACTGACATAAGATGCGTTTTGGTCACTGATAACGTCGCACTATGGGTGAGACACTCCTTCTTGTCTCACTGCGTGCTGTCCCACACTACATCTCATCCGGGGAAGCTCAGCCAATACAATGCGCCAGATTAGAGTACCGCGTCACTTTCCGACAGACGCCGTAATATGACACAAGAACGTGGCAATGCTTGTGAAATAAATACTTTTTTCTGACTGGCAAACCGGCCCCCGCGGGGCTGACTACATCTCACCGGCCGGCCGTCCGCGGAGGCCCGAAGCGGCTGGATCCCGCACCGGGTCGGGAAGATTTGCATACCCGCACGGGAGGTGTCCGTCGGGAAGGATGTCCCGCGGAGAATTCTTCGAGAATTATGTATGTTTCGGGATTGCTCTGATGGTAAGGCGGAAGGGGGATATAAATGGGCTTTCTCCTTCTTTAGGACCGCTTACTTGCAGAGACCATCGAATCCTTACACTCTGTATTCAACGGCAGGCCTGTTTCACAATATAATATATTGTCACGACTGTTACTCACAGCATCATCATGCCGTCCTTGCTTCGAAGAAAGTCCAAGGCTAAAAACATCACACCCATTCCCGAGCCCCCGGCGCTTCCGTGGCTTGGACATATCGCCGAGTTCAAATCAGAGGACTCATTGCAAGACCTCACCCGACTCCACGAAGTCTATGGTGATTATCCCAGCTACTCATTCTATAAAGACTGTACCTAACCTTAATAGGCGACATCTATCGGTTGCGCTTTCCTGAGGGAAAGTCGTATATCATGATCGGCTCAAACAAGCTCATCAACGAAGTCTGCGACGAAACGCGGTTCCAAAAGTCAATCAACACAGAGCTCTACGAGGTCCGAAATCTTGCCAACGATGGTTTATTCACTGCAAAACCCGGAGAGGAAAACTGGGGGATTGCTCACCGCATCTTGATGCCGGCCTTTGGCCCCGTCTCCATCAGGGGCATGTTTGACGAGATGTACGATATCGCTACGCAGCTGGCCCTCAAGTGGGCTCGCCATGGACCTTCACAGCCTATTCTTGCCGCTGATGATTTTACTCGTTTGGCTTTCGACACTATTGCGCTCTGCAGTATGGACTTTCGCTTCAACTCTTTCTATCGCGACATGGTACATCCCTTTATCGACAGCATGGGCGACGTGCTTCTCGAATCTGGAAAGCGATTGCAGCGTCCAGCCGTGGCAAAGGTGTTTTACCGCGCCACGACGAAAAAGTACTTTCAAGACATCAAGATGATGCGAGACGTCGCCGACGAGGTCGTCCAGGCCCGGAGATCTAACCCGGATAGTAAGAAGAAGGATCTTCTTGCGGCGATGATGAATGGCGTGGATCCCAAGACTGGGAAAAAGATGACTGATGTCAGTATTACTGATAACCTCATCACGTTTCTGATCGCTGGTCATGAAACGACGTCTGGGACATTGTCCTTTTTGTTTTACTCGTTGCTTAAGAACCCGGATTGCTACCAAAAGGCCCAGAAGGAGGTGGACGACATCATTGGAAAGGGGCCCATTACAGTCGAGAAGATCTTCAAACTGAAATATGTCCCTGCTGTGAGTAGCTCTGAGCTCTCATCAAGAACCTGACCAACTTTACTTGCAGGCCCTCCGCGAAACACTACGTCTCTGCTCCCCCATCCCCGGCGTCGCAATGGAAGCTCTCAAGGACACTCTCCTGGACAACAAATACCCGATAGCAAAGGGCGACTGCATAAGCCCCTTCCTCACAATCGCCCACGTTGACCCCCGCGTCTTCGGCGACGACGCCAAACTCTTCAAGCCCGAGAGGATGCTCGACGAGAACTTTGAGCGGCTCCAGAAGGAGTATCCAAACTGCTGGAAGCCCTTTGGAAACGGCATGCGGGCGTGCATCGGACGGCCGTTTGCGTGGCAGGAGATGTTGCTTGCCGTTGCGATTCTGTTGCAGAATTTCAACTTTTCGATGAATGATCCTGGGTATAACTTGAGGATTGCGGAGACGCTTACGATTAAGCCGAAGGATTTCTATATGAGGGCTTCGTTGCGGCATGGGATGTCGCCTTTGGATCTTGAGCACAAGCTTCGTGGGACGACGACGGAAGTGGTGGCTTCAATGAATGGCGCGGCTCAAGACGAAAAGCAAACGATATCCGAGGTCGACGGCAGGAGCATCAGCATCTTTTACGGTTCCAACAGTGGAACCTGCGAGTCTCTTGCGCAGAGGCTTGCGGCGGATGCATCATCGCATGGCTTCAGAGCGTCGTGTATCGAATCTCTCGACGTCGCCAAGGAGAACTTGCCTACCAACCAACCAGTCGTCATCATCACTTCATCCTACGAAGGTCAACCTCCAGACAACGCAGCGCACTTTGTATCTTGGCTCAAGAACCTCGAGGGAAAACCTCTTGGCAAGGTTTCCTACGCCGTGTTTGGAGTTGGACATCGGGAGTGGGCGCAGACTTTCCACAAGGTTCCGAAACTTGTTAACTCTGCGCTTCTGGAACATGGAGCTCGACAAGTTGCTGAGATTGGCCTTACGGATACGTCGGATAGGGATCCGTTCACGGATTTTGAAACGTGGGAGGATAACATCCTCTGGCCTGCTTTGCAGAAGGGACATGCTGTCCCGGGGACCAAGGATGTGGTGGTTGCGCAAACAGACTTGTCGGTTTGTGTCTCCATGCCTCGAAGTTCGACGCTTCGCCAAGATGTCAACGAAGCAGTCGTCACAGCTGCCAGAGACTTGAGCGGCCCGGGCGTTCCCAGCAAGAAGCATCTCGAGATTGCACTTCCCAGCGAAATATCGTATCGGGCAGGTGACTACCTCTGCATCCTGCCCATCAACCCCCGAGAAACCGTCTCCCGCGTCTTCCGACATTTCAAACTCTCATGGGACGCCGTGCTCACTATCGAGGGAGAGAAGAGAGTTGCACTTCCCATGAGCCAGCCGACTTCTGCGTGGAACGTCCTCAGCGCGTACGTCGAGCTTGCGCAGCCGGCTACCAAGAGGAATATCATGTCCTTGGCCGGGTTCACTTCAGATGATGAGACTAAGCGGAGTCTGCAAGATCTTGCGGGAGAGAAGTTGCAGGAGGAGGTCACCAAGAAGCGTGTATCTGTGATGGATCTTCTTGAGCGGTTTCCCAAGATTGAGCTTCCCCTGGCTCCGTTCTTGACTATGCTGCCCCCGATGAGAATTCGTCAATAGTAAGTCTACTTTTCGTCCATTTTAAGAATGCATACTCACATATTCTAGCTCCATCGCCTCTTCGCCGTTAAAGAGCCCTCACCACGTCTCAGTCACCTACTCCATCCTCGACGAGCCCTCTCTCTCTGGCCAAGGACGTCACATTGGAGTGGCAACCAACTACCTCTCCAGCCTCAAACCCAATGACCTAGTCCACGTTGCTATCCGTCCCTCACATATTGCTTTTCACCTTCCTCTTAACCCCGAGACCACTCCCATCATCTGCGTCGCCGCGGGCGCTGGAGTTGGACCTTTCCGTGGGTTTATCGAGGAACGCGCAAAGTAGATGGCTGCTGGTCGGAAGCTGGCACCCGCGTTACTCTTCTTTGGCTGCCGTGGAAAGACGGACGACATTTACCGTGAAGAGTTTGACGAATGGGAGAAACAAGGCGCTGTGGTAGTGAAGAGAGCCTACTCCCGCGAGACTTCAGAAGAGACCAAAGGCTGCAAGTATGTCCAGCACAGGATGGTAGAAGACAAAAACGAGCTTGTCGAGCTCTGGGACGAAGGAGCAAAGTTGTACGTGTGCGGTAGCCGTGACATGGGCAAGGCCGTGGAGGAGGTGTGTGTTGGACTTTGGAAGGAGCTTAATGAGATGAGTGACGAGGAGGCTAGGGCGTTTGTTGAGGAGATTCGGAATGAGAGGTTTGCTACTGATGTTTTTACTTAGGGGTTTGTTATTGGAAGGCGTTGTTTGTATGGCATACATAGAATACGATCGCTACTTACTTGTTATTTGAGAGCTTCTTCCCTCTCTTGCATTTGATGGTGATGTAACTGATGATACCCCCTTGTGGCAGAAGCCCAGCGACCGCATATGTGGCCCATCCTATTCTACTCTTTTACGCTTGCTGAGTGCGATCTTATAATATGGCCCGATCTCGATCTCGGAAATTGTGACCTCTCAACTCGGATGCAGGATCATATATGTGAAACTGTCCATTCCGCTAATTCCGCACTAATCTACTGCGTTTCGACTATGATGTTATACGTCATACGGCTTTGAAGCCGAGCATTCCGGTCTTGACGTTTGATCAGTATAGATTCGCTTGTGATAAGATGCCCAGGGCTATCTGTGGAGCCTGTTCAGCCGCACCCTTCATAATTCCAACCCTCGAAGGCTTGAGCCAACTATGATTTAAAGCAGGGGGGTTGTGGAAACCGAGTGGTCTTATTTGTGGAGGCCAAGGATGGTGATCTCCCGTTTCAAAGGTGCACAGACGGAGCTGTTGAAACTGAAGGGCAGAATCCGGAGCGTTTCTTCAGTGCGGAATAACATAGATTGAGCTGTCAACAGCGGAATTGACTCCCGGGTTCGTTCCGGGATAATCATACCATATGTAAAGGCTGGAGGGTTCGTTGTTGTGACTGATCTCGTCCGGAGTGGTATATCTAGTACCTGGCTTTAGACTTCCCCTCTGCACTGCACTTCATTTTCTGCTGCTTGCAGGTTCAGGGTTTAAACTTTATTTCTTGATTACTACGCCTTTCTATTATCGCGAAGATGCTGTCCAAGATAGCGTTCTGCTTGCTCTTTGTTGCGGCATATGCTTGGACTCCTCAGTCAAGGGGTAAGTCCCTCCCCATTGAGTCGGACACATTCTAACAAATCGCAAGCTGCACAGAATAGCAGAGAAAAATTGTCTGAAAGATGGTTGTCAGGCTCTGACAAGATCCGGGGTGTCAACCTTGGCTCCCAATTCATCATTGAACGATGGATGGCCGAAGAGTCATGGAAGAGCATGAACTGCGGCCCCTACAACGACGAATGGACTTGCGTCGAGGGCATCGGTCAGGCTGCAGCCGACAAGGCCTTCAAGAAACATTGGGAAACGTGGACGACTGAGTCTGATATCAAGCAGATTGCAAGTCTTGGCCTGAATGCCGTGCGTATCCCGGTTGGCTTCTGGATGTATGAGGATATTGTCCGGGAAGATGAGTACTATCCGCGAGGTGGAATATGGCATCTTGATCGTATTGTTGGATGGTGTAAAGACTATGGTCTTTATGTCATTATTGACCTTCACGGTGCTCCGGGGTCGCAGTCTCCAAGCGAGCAGTTTACTGGCCATGTGAGTAGGCCTTGATCTCGACTTTTTTCTGTTTAGTCTGACATGCTGTAGGCCATGAAGAACCCTGGGTTTTACACGCCCGAGAACTATGAGCGAGCTGCCAGGTTTCTCGAATGGATGACAAAGAGAATCCATACCAACGACAACTACACCACGGTTGGAATGCTAGAGGTGATGAACGAACCTGTTCGCTCTGCAAAGTGGAAGCCTCAAGCTGCCGATATGATCAAGAATTTCTATCCCGAGGCATTCCGCCGCATCCAGGCCATGGAGGGTTACCTCGATGTCGCCAAGTCGGACTGTCTTCATATCCAGTTCATGGTACGGTCCCTTACCACTATGCGGGTTTTTGATAGTAACGTTATCTACAGGGCAAGGGATGGGGTTCTGGAGACCCTCGAGAATACCTTCCAGAGAGCGACCTTATCTTTTTCGATGCCCACCGATATCTCAGTTTCGACAACCGCATCCCCGGCAACAAGCGATCGTACATTGAGACAGCCTGCGACGACTACATGGGCGAGAATGTCTACGTCGGCGAGTGGTCTCTATCAGTAAACAGCACTCTGAAGAACACGGACGAGTTCAAGGTCGACGGACAAGAGACGTGGTACAGAAACTACTGGGCCGCGCAGGTAGAGTCGTTTGAGAAATCTGATGGATGGTTCTTTTGGTCTTGGAAGTGTGATGGCAAGGTTGATTGGCGGTGGTGTTATCAGTCTGCTGTTGCTGCTGGTGTTATTCCGAAGGATGCTGGCAAGGCTGCTAGTATAAGCCCGTGTTCTAGATATTGATGTAAGATGAGGAGGTTTTGCAGGCTACATAAGGGAGGGATACTTTTAAAATGTGATCTGCCTTGGAGAGTAGTATGTCGGTTGTTTCAACCCTGTCTCATCCGTCTCGATCGATAGTGAAACTTATAGAAGTAAGTACTCGGGGTGGTTAAGACCAGTAATGGTAACAGATAGATAGACCGAGACCAGGACATTATACTAAATTTACACGCCAATAACTCGATGAACCCTCTGAATAGTCTCCCTCCCCGTCCTCGCCACGCTCTCAACCCTCAATCTAAAATCCGGATCCTGCACGCTCTCCCTCGCCACGTTCTCGCTGCGCACAAGATCAAAAGTCTCCTGCACAACGTTCAAATACGCCGCAGCGGCTTCGAGTATGGCGTCTTGAGACTCGTCGGTCTTGGTGTGGAACGCGTCTCGGAAGGTTCTCATCAAGTTACTGAAGAGGTCTTCGGTGGCGAGGGTGCCGTGTATGATGTCCTTTCTTCGTTGGTGGCATCCTCGGCCTGGTATATGGTGTTAGTCTGGGTCTTGATGGATATATTGATAGTCAAGAGTATACCGCTTTCTTGGTTGCATCTCCTGTATGGTGATTCCATTGCTCTTCCGATGGTGGAGCTTCTGAGACCAGAGAGCGCGTCAACCCGAAGGAGTCTTGCCAAGTCAGCCATGTATGTGTCTTCCAAGTTGAGGTAGACTCACCCTAGGTCAGTTTCAAACTGTTCATTGACTCGTTCAATAGAATCGAGAAGGAGTTGTTGTCGTCTGAACAGAGCCTCCATCAACGGAGCAAGAGTATCGTAATCTTCATCCAGCTCGGTTTCTGGAGAGATTAGCCACGTTCTCCTGGATAGATGCTTCACCCACCGAAACGCTCAGATGCCGTGTTCAGCATCGTGTCGATTCTTTGAACAAGGTTGGTCTGCCGCTGTTGAAGGCTACTACATAGATCTTGCCATGGTTCCTCCAGATCCTGGACCATTGCATCAATGACCTCCTCGTTCCAGTTGTGCGGCCCAACCGTTGGCGTGCAATAGTCTCCATACTTGCGACAAAAGGCCGCGTACGACGCTATGTTGTTAGCAATAGGATAGACATTGATTCATGGACGCTCACAATGATGCCACTGGAGGTAATTAGCAATCAGCTCTGCCAATTTCGTGCCAACTTACCCCATTCCATTCGGACGCGGCATCCTTTGCTGACTGGCTCCAAGAAGAAATCCGTCGACCTTGTCCGTTAGCTATGAAAATGTCCATCAAAGATCAAACTCACGGCCGTATACATGTGCTGTAAAGTCCTGGTTGAAGGAGTTGGCCACGCGATTCACTACGCTTGTACTCGAAGTAAAGTCCTGCATGATGTTAGCAACAGTCGAATTCTACCACGGCCTTCGTACCCTCCTCAACTGTCTCTCCACCTCATCCAACCTCCTGCAAAGTGCCTCGCGACGCTCTTCACTCGCTGTTCGTGCTCCAGACTGAACCCACAAGTCTATCTGCGCCAGCAACGCCGGTATCTGGTCCTTGATGTAGCGCGTTGCGATGCGGCGTTGACTGTTTGCCACGATGGAGATGCAATGCTTGCGGACCTGTAGAATGCCGCTCAGCTGGAGGAACCGTGTCGACTTGGTCTTGGGTTTGTCTCTGTGGTCCCAGTAGTCTTTGTTGCTGACGCAAAAGACCTTGATTTCATCCGTTGCCACACGCGCGTTGTACTTTCCTCTGAGCTCTCGCGTTACAAACGTGTTGCGAGTTGTGACCAGATATGCCTTGAGCCTGCAACAGTTAGCATCAAGTCGAATATCCAGGCCGAGGACTTACTCAAACTCGTGATTCTTCTTGCGGGCCCTACTCAATGTCAGCCTCGGATCAAAAGGGGATGCAATGCTAGTACCCGATATTCTCTTGTCGCAACAGGAGGTCTCTCTGGTCGTTCTTTTCTTCTTCCGACAGCTCATCATTATCAGCTCCCTGATAGTCAGAGAGATCTTCTCGAACCTCCCTCGCGTCTCTCTCGTCGGTGGCAATGGCATCCATCAGCCTCTTTATGCTTTTGGCTCGTTCACCTCTCCAGTCCCTGACCGCTTCCTCGGCAAGAATGTCCTGTGATAATTAGCACTAGCCATGTATTATAGAGGCTCGCTCACTCACATCAGATCGAGTGCAGACTATGCCGACGTTTGATAGACGAGCCCGTCTAGCCAGTTCAAACACTTGATGCACTCCTTCATCCGTAACGGCACGACCGATGTTGCAGATGGCAAAGATCTCGTTGCATGTTAGAAGATATCGCTCCGTGACCATTCTCCGAGCCGAGTTCAGATCTCGAAGGCCTATGTGCTATTAGGTTTGCCGTGCACAATTGACAAGCACGTACGTACCTGGTAGATCGACCAGAATCAACCCTCGACTAAGAATGTGTGCGTTCAGGAACACCCTATCACATTAGCTATGCTAACCTCTTGAGCCGGGTAACAAACTTGGTGCTCCGGATATACGGCCATTTAGCTGGTTGATTTCGCAAAGGTGGTTCCGAAGCCAGCTCCATCAAGGCTTTGGAACAAGCATCCAACGAAAGCCCAGACTGACGAGTGATCAATGCCGAAGGCCTCTCCCTAGCAGCCCATTGAAATAGCCTTTCGAGGACATCCTGTTCCGGCAGGTCGATGAGAAAGGCTTCATCGCCGAGTCGACCACGGAACATGGCCCGGAACGTGTCTCTGGCAAGATTGGCGCTCGCCTCCATGTCTCGCTTCTCGGCATCCTCCATCTCGCCGCTGTGGAGGTGGTAGTGGCGGTAGGACTGGAGCATCCCAGTGAGCTGATCTCGTAGTTCATCTATGGTGAAGAGGTTGACTTCAATGTCGAGAGTGTCACGGTTGTGATAGTGGAATTCTGTCACAACGCAGGTACACGCCTCGCCACTGTTGCTCTGCTCTTGTGAGTATGTGAAGACAAGATGAGAGAACTATACTTACAGTTCTTGCCAGGCCTTTGGTGTCAAGAAGTGAATTGAGCAGACTGCTTTTGCCTGAAACTATTAGTACTAAATCGCGGCCAGTCAATCCTCACTTACCAACACCCGAGTCACCCACAAAGCCCACAGTCCGAGTTGACGGGTACTCAAACCTCGCCAGCTCGCCAACCTCATTAAAGAGTCTCCCTATAGTTGAATCCGGACTACTGTGGAGTGTGGAACTCCCCAGGACACTCTCCACAGTTGACATGAGCTGCTTGGCATCTCGAAAGGCCTGCTGAAACTCGGGAGAATGGAAGGCATCTTGTGGAAGCTCTTCATCGAGGACATCGTGGGGAGAGCCTGAACTTGAGCGGCGAGAGCGGCGTCTTTGACGAGGGGTTCCGGCTCTTGAGGAACTGGATGCGGGGGTTAGAGATGCGGCACGGCTGTCAGATCCTCGGTCGACACGGTTAACCGCTTCGGTTACGTCGGAGAGATTGGAGACACCAGTTGGATCCGAGAGACGCATGGTATTCATGCCTAGGACGACTTCATCCTGGGATAAACCGTCTCCAGACCTCATAGGAGCAGCGTCCCTATGTTCGGATTCATTATAAACTATAACATATCTTTTTCTATAAGCGACTAACTTTTCTAACCCTTGACTCTATTAACGATCTCTATTACCAATACCGGCCCGATTACTTCGTCCCTTTAGCAAACCCCCGCTACTAACTC